>JAVTVY010025022.1:0-11598 GCA_036873755.1 Hanleya hanleyi | reverse complement strand
ATGGCGCAGAAAGTTTGGTAGGGGACGGGAGGGCAGAAGTCGTGTACGAAAACAACACCTATAACTTCACTCTTCCCGAAGACCAGTACCCTACACCCAAAACATTCATCGAGGCGTTGGGTAACCTCATTAAGGCCAAGACCTTCGGGGGTAAAAGTATCTTCCCGTTTGCGGACTACCTGCACATGGAGTACCACGAGTGGAACCACAAGTTTCTGATCATCCTCCAGAGTAACGTGACCGTACGTATACGTTTCAGCAAGACGTTGAAAGAGATGTGTGCACCGGAAACGGATTACTATGTTGGGCCCGGGCGGCTCCAGGGGAATTACAACAGATATAAGGGATGTGGGAAGAGGTACCGACATACTGACAGAGTCACATGACCTCACAGTATAGTCTTTCGGTTAACCTACTGTAAAGCACATACCAAGAGTCTAACGATTCATGGTATGTGTTGTATCTCAGGTACGCTTTTATTGTACCTGTTCATGTGGCAACTTGGATGATATGACCACACGGCCCCTAGCACCGGCATAAGCGGTATTAGATACAAATCTAGAGAGCTACGATGGAAATGCTCTGACAACTCGTATATTGGTAATTGGTGAGCTGTTTCGCTGTGAGAACTCATACACTGGGGATTGGTGAGCTGTATCGTCGTCAGATGAAAATGACGGCATTTAACAGGAAAGACTAATCTGTAAGGCCCGATGTCGACCCAGCATCAACTTCTCACAAATGCCAACATATATCGAAGACCAAAAGGTCTGTACAGGGGGCGGGCCTCGGGGACGAAACGTCCACCAGCAGAATCTCGCCATATACAGGAAAAAATTACAACACCTATAAGGGATGTGGGAAGAGGTGCCGACATACTGACAGAGTCACATGACCTCACAGTATAGTCTTTCGGTTAACCTATTCTAAAGCACATACCAAGAGTCTAACGATTCATGATATGTGTTGTATCTCAGGTACGCTTTTATTGTACCTGTTCATGTGGCAACTTGGATGATATGACCACACGGCCCCTAGCACCGGCATAAGCGGTATTAGATACAAATCTAGAGAGCTAAGATGGAAATGCTCTGACAACTCGTATATTGGTAATTGGTGAGCTGTTTCGCTGTGACAACTCATACAGACCATGCTGGATCTTCAGGCTGGCTTGTATGGACTCTATGTCTATTCGCATGTGGTGGATGGTCACATTGTCGGCGATATCGATGCGCCCCTGCTCCGCGTCTGTCCAGTGAGAGGGAACTACGGAGATCAAGTCACACAGAGCTTTACCCACGTACTCTATCTACCGGTGCGACATATTGATATCAGTACCATCACCATCGATATAAGGGATGATACCGGACAACCTCTGGCATTCGAAATTGGGAAAGTAGTGTTCACAATTCATTTTCGACAAGTACGCTCTCCCAACTTTGTATGATGAAGGTGCCTGACGAGTGCGATGTACACAGCTATATGAACTATTATACCCAACAGGCCGGAGGTGGCCTTCCCGTCTTTGCAGGTACACGCATCCAACGAGATTGTGGGCTAGTGAACGTACTCGGGAGCCTCGTCAAAACTTTTCTTCCACTGGTGACGCGTGGGGTGAAAGCGGTCGGCAAACAAGCGGTACGAAGTGGAGTGCAAGCCCTGGGAGATGCATTCCGCCGTGTCTCCGTCCGAGAAGCACTGAATCGCCGAGCCAAAGTAGCAGAAGGTGTCTTGGTCGCCAAAGCACAACGCACCGTAGCGAATAAAAGATCTGCACCGCCGAGATCACGGACCAGTCGACGTCCGACCCAGCGAGGACGCACATCGAAGACCAAGGATATCTTTTCTTAAACATGTCCTTCATCCACGCTGAGTCCTGTCCTTCCATTAACAGTGAATTTGATTTGTGGACCGTCCCACCCACGCTGACCAGTGCCGAACAAGGATTATGGGTGGAGCATCTCCCGCTCCCCAGCATCAACGAAACAGGGCCCATCGAGTTCACCATCAGTAATGCGGATACGGCCTATGTGGATTTAGCCCATACGTACTTGTACGTGAAAGCCAAGATCATCAATGGGGATGGCTCCAGAATCGTCGACCAAGCAACGGTGGGCCCGACGAATCTCTGGCTGCACTCTATGTTTCAACAGGTAGATATTTTTCTCAGCGGCAAACTCATCAGTGACTCAGCCAACACGTACCTCTATCGAGCCTACATCGAAACGCTATTGTCGTATGGGCGAGAGGCCAAAAAATCTCAGCTGACAGCTCCTTTACCGAGACACACCCGAGCACAGGAGCACGGAGAACGACAATGCGGGATGGAGCCAACGGAAGGATTTCATTGCGAATATGAATAACAGTCTGGTGTTCAAATGTCCAAATAGGTCGTGGTTACACCATCGTCCAGGACCTTACGCATGGGGTAGAAGTACGTGAAGGCGTCTCGCTGCTGGATGTACGAGCGCATCTGATTCTCCACGATACGGAATAGTTTGTTGGTCCCACTGGCACTGGTTTTACCCTGGAGGACCTGGAGACCCAGTAGAGACCAAACAGACGGGAGTCGCGTCGTAGCCGGGCACGTTCGTATGAATGCTTACACCCAAGGGGATATGACGTCGCATCCATTGCGTTTTAGCGGTCGCCGCCTCCATGGGTTCAAGGATGGATTCAACGTCATACACGGCCCGATACGGGAAATAACGTTGTTCAGGGGGAACATCGATCCCTTCACCCGCCAGATCCTCAAAAATGGTGGATGTATTGTGGAACACACCACCTGGGTACTTCCGTTTCACAGTGTTATCACAAATCTTCTCGTGGCTGTGTAAGTGGTTGGATTTTTTGAACACGCGATGGCATGGCTGACAACTGTAGGATTGGGCATCAGAGATTGAGTCTGAGGGTGGTGTTATACTTCTCTGGAGATCGATGGATCAGGTGAGCCGTGCAGCGAGGACCATCATCATCACGGCTGAGATTGTACACGTAGATATATGCCAATACTGGTTGGCCATAAGATCACAATCTGTGGATGGAAGTGTGTCAAGATTGATGGCGAGACAGCGGAATAAACATTTCCAGTCGGTGTAGGGGCGATAGCTACCAGTAACTAACGCATGCATACCTTCTCTGTGTTTGAGCCAGTCGAGGGATAGATGACGGCACCGATGGGATGGTCGGTCAATTTGGTGACGAAAAACATAACATTGGTGACTATCCATTGGGTATTGGGGCGTTGACGTTGGGCCTATCTCAAGGGATCCAACTGATCCACTTGAGCCAGCACCGTGTCCAGGGACGGTCGATTAATGACGGTGAACGGCTGGTCAAATACCCGGATGTTACTGCTGGGATAAAAGTACCGGACTTGGTGAGTGTCCGTATGCCGCAGTACATAACCAAACGCCAGATTCAACTTGAATGCTGTAGTTTGGTCTGAGAAAATGGCTTCCACGTAGCTGTGTAGAGAGGTGATGTTGACCAACCGGAAATAATAGAGGTCGTGCAGCGCTCGGTGACGTTGAAAGCATTGCCGTATATAGGACCAATGGTGCCGGTAGGTGTCACTCACTCCACTGGTATCCGCCACTACATCTGAAGGAATATCCATCGGATCCTCGATGAAACGGTCGTCCACACTGGAGGCGCCGGGCACCGGATCAGAGCACAGATAGGGCTTTGTTCTCCAATGGATGGTGCGATGCCGGTCATCCACTATAGGGGTATCTGGAACAGCATCAGAAGGGTTGCCCACCGGGTTAGGAGGAGGGTAGGTATGTCCGTGGAAGATTCGGTGATGTCGTCTTACTTGACTGGGTAGTTTAAAACGGCGACCACATTCCTCGCATGGATGCTTGGGTGCCCCATGTACTGACTGTTCGTGACGCCGTGGACTGTCCAGACGATTAAAAAGTTTCCCACAGCTCGTACAGGTATACTCTCTGTTGTTGTGAATAGATGACATGTGGCGTCGTAAATGATCCAGGTTCGTAAATGCTGTGGAACAGCTCAGACAGTCATACATCGTAATTGTCTGAAATTATCACTGTCCGAGAATTGCCGGGGTATTGTTCACTGACCGGAAATTGCCGACATATTGTTCTCTGATTGCCGAAGTATTGTTCACAGTGTATTGTTCGTTGATGGGTCTTATTCAGCTTCCGATGTATTTGTCAGCTTTCGCGGTATTATCCACTGTCCGAAAATTGCCGAAGTATTTTTCACTTATTGCCGAAGTATTGTTCGCAGTGTATTGTTCGTTGATGGGTATTATTCAGCTTCCGAGGTATTTGTAAGCTTCCGAGGTATTATTCAATGGCCGGAAATTGCCGAAGTATTGTTCGCTGATTGCCGAAGTATTGTTCACATTGTATTGTTCGTTGATGGGTATTATTCAGCTTCCGAGGTATTTGTAAGCTTCCGAGGTATTATTCAATGACCGGAAATTGCCGAAGTATTGTTCGCTGATTGCCGAAGTATTGTTCACAGTGTATTGTTCGTTGATGGGTATTATTCAGCTTCCGATGTATTTGTCAGCTTCCGAGGTATTATCCACTGTCCGAAAATTGCCGAAGTATTTTTCACTGATTGCCGAAGTATTGTTCGCTGTGTATTGTTCGTTGATGGGTATTATTCAGCTTCCGAGGTATTTGTAAGCTTCCGAGGTATTATTCAATGGCCGGAAATTGCCGAAGTATTGTTCGCTGATTGCCGAACCAGTGATTTTAATCAAAAATCACCAGAAATTTTCATCAAAAGTAGGTCAGCTCGAAACATGCTGGTAACAGTCCCCTGATGCACTTTAATGCCAAAAATCAAGGTTCTAATATCAACGGTAACACTCAGATATAACATATCTCTCAGATATAACATATCTCTCAGATATAACATATATATAAATATTTATATTCATGTCACTGTTCCATTGTTTCTCTAGTTGTATTCCTCTTAAAATGTTGTACTCTGCCTTTGACTGGTGTTTGTACAATAAAATCTTGAATCTTGAATGCTTATTTTGCCGACGAAAGGATTCAGATGGACTCACTCGATCATTACCGGACAATTTCAAATGGTAGCCCACTTCGAAGAGACAGAAATGACCATGTGGTATCTAATGAGTTGGACACCCTTGTGCGCGAACAATACCTCGCAGTCGTGCAGTTATATTGTGCACTTTCGGTTGTATGCCATTTGGCAAATAGCTATTTTGAATGATTCTCTTTCAGAACACAGCCTCTCTATCCTCATTCTCGCAAGCCAGGGCCTTGATTCGCTGGTATTGATGATCCCGTCCTCTTCCGCACTCAGAATCCCTTTGGAATAGAATTAATCACTTCCGTAAATTCAATACTTATGTGTATCAGCAGACAATGCGCAGAAACATATTACATTTGACATCATTCTCTCAAGTCGGAGCCCATTTCTGCTAGAATTTACTGGTTCTATACAAAATTTACGTTACTTTGTCAATCAGTTTACGTCATATATAGCAGATACTGGCCATAAAAACGATGTTGACCTCGTGGCCAAAAGCTAGGGCCTTTGTTTTCCTGGAGGGGTTTTCGAGTTTGATTTCGATACTTAGATACCTTTCGCATTGACTTTAACTTGGCAGTCATTTCCGCGAATGCAACAATTTGATGTATCAAAAGATAATAACGAGAATTCGACATCATTCTCTTTTACACACAGACCTTGTTTAGTGAACTAGCCCCGAAACTTCGCACTTGAATCACCTTCGGAATGACAAACATATTCGCAAATTGAGTATAGGAAGATATCCATAGATACTGACTAGAAATGTTTCTTGTTTGCAGAATTTGATTTTAAAGAAAAGAAATTAATAAAATTAGCAACCTTCGAAAAGGCTTGGCCGAACATGTCAGATGAGATGATATTTCCTAAGAATGAAATAGTTAATCATTTATATAGAAGAAACAAACCATGTCTTGATATTGACTTGCTGCGTGGAAAAGAGTGGCAAGGAATTTAGTTCGCAGATGATAACGAACGTAAATGCAGAAACCTAATTAATTATTTTAATCGAATATCAAGACTGTAACAGGCCTCAATTTGAATAGTGACAAAGTGTCATTATGCCTCTTGGACAGTTCGATAAAGCCTTAAATCCCATTCCGTAGTTTCACAGATCGAAGTGATAGACCTGATACTAAATTTATTGAAAAATAACTTTGAAGGAAATATAAATTTTCCATTTTGATCGGCAACTTAAGCGAGAAGGGAGACTGAAGAGCGCAGATTTTCGCGCTATGACTAAATCCTCGAAATTTGTTTGGATTTCCAAATATTTGAAAGCCTTTTTGATTGCAAAAAGTAACGACTGAACCGAATGTTTTGAAACTTGGCATACACGATATTTGTACCAAAACATTGCCAAAGCGATCATGGTGAGTTCGACTGTCAATTCAGTATAGACGGCACGGCCGAGTCAAAATCGTCGGATTTTGAATGGGGAAAGTGAATATATATATATGGTATCAGAACTATTACGCAATCCCTACAATTGTGGGTTACAAGTTGAAAATTACTTCCCTTGGCATAAAAACACTGGCAGATGGCGCTTTTTTCTACAATTACCACTACCTCCGCTGATATGTCTTTCACTGTATTATTGCCACTGCCGCAGGTTTTGACTACAATGTAGTCATTTCTCACTTGTTTCTTTTTAAACCCGAAATCTGCGAAAAAACGACCAAAACACAGTTTTTAGCGACCTGCTTGAATTTGATTGGTTAACACCAAAATCAATAATTAATAAACGTTTGATCCCATAAAAGTGTGAGCTTTCAATAAAAATGGGGAGGGGGAGGGAAAGACTTTATTTTATGATCAACATACAGTGTACATATTCTTGTTTGGTAGATCGTATTTCATCAAAAAACATTCACACGAACATCGAAGTGTCATGAGAATGTAAGCAAACGCGACAGGAGACAAAAAGATTCGGTTGATTTTGACATACTGGGCGAATGCAATCACAACTTATCGAAAAGATAAGTTGGATGTTCGATCTACCAGTCAACCGTATACGAACAACTGATCAAGTTGGGCTCTGATTGGCTGGTTGGTTCCCATGTAAACAATATACGGACAGTGACTGGAGTTATTTGTGCTAGTCGGCGCAGCTTTTCACTGTTGACGCCAAATTCTGGTGAATAAATGTTCTAATGTATGCAGGCTTGACACTACCAAACGCCTGTCTGGATTTGTGGTCCAATATTTTTTTAAATAGCGTTTTTCCATGAAATTAGGCGAAAACCACTCTAAATCCAAAAATTGTATTCGATGACCATTTGAACGTACTTTTAGGGAACATTGTTCTGCATTTTTAATTTGAGGTAAAAAAACCGGATGGTTCTGGTGACTTGTAATGAATAATAGCAACAAACGCCCGATGAGGAAACACAAGTCGACCGATCGCCTGTCTTCACAACTGGACGCGACTTAAAACTATCTGCCAATCAGAGGGCGTAAAACTCAGCTGTTTTCAGAAATGCATGTCACATCGAAGCGGTCGTCGTTTTCCTTGACAAGGACTTTCTGCTGGACTTTATCATTGGACTGTCAAAACGCAGGTAGGGAAAATCATTTGACAAATAATAGTTTCCAAACGATCAAACTCTGTGTTCATTTGTCGTGTGAATGGTCCAGTATCTCGTAGCCTGTGTCTACGGGGTTGAATCCCTCCCCCTCCTGCCGTACGACGTTGTGATGTACGATGTTGTGATCTTCAAATCTACCAATCTTTCTACGTAAACGCTAGATTTTTTATATATCCTTTCCAACCCCACATAAGACGTTAAAAAACATGTGAAACTTACATGTATGTATATCATCCAAAACTACACACTAAGGCGTTTTCTCGCATGTAAACATCAGCCCATACTGGACCATCCACACCACAACTGAACACAGAGTTTGATCGTTATGAAACTACCATTTGTCAAATCATTTTAATACCTGCATTTGACGATAAAATGGACAATAGAAAAATGAAAAATAAAATAAATAATAATAAAAAATAACTCTGGGAGTAGTAGACAAAGGGGTCTTCTATGTAGGGGGAGATGAATCTTGTTCACTTCACCGGAAGTGACCTTTGACCGTGACCTTTGACCCGGAAGTGACCTTTGACCCGGATGTGACCTTTGACCAGAACGTGACCTTTGACCCGGATGTGACGTCAGCACCACGTGACACCACATCCACATTGTTTCCACCCAAAGTTTTCTAATGAATTTGCCGGCTTACTACTACTCCCCTACTACTAATATAGCATGAATAGAAAAATGGAAAATCGACCAAAAAGTATGTTTAGAATTCCACGTCACTGAGACGTTATCAGAGTGGCCATCTTGGATTTGTTTGTTTATTTGTTTATTTTATTAATATTTCTTTTATAGTAGATCTTGTCTACAAGATATATAATAAGACGTTTCAGTCCCATACAGCATGAAAATATCTATTTTATATTCCCGGTGTGTAAGGGAAAGAACGTCCGACTTGTATCTTTCAAGCCAGCTAAGATATTTTCTTTCCAGATCATTGCAAGTCTGGTGAGATATTTTTCCAAAGATAAACACATGTAAAGAGCGACCTTTCCTTTCACACCGTCCACGTGATAGTGTTTTGTTTAAAGACACTATCCCAACCTCATAGCCACAGGCCCGTAAAACAAGAGGTTTTTTTGGGGTGGGCGGTGGTATTATGGTGAAGTGTCGAAATATGGGGTCTCTATATATATCCCATGCTTTATATAAATCCACATCGCAGTTTGATCACAGATTAGCTCAAAGTCCGGTTAAGAGAAGTTACTGCCGAACGATTGTATCTGGGAGTGGATTAGCAGCCCTGTAAAAGTCTGTTTGTTTGTTTGTTTGTCCGACCCATACGACCACAAATTTCCTTCAAATCTCATGGGAATTCAACAGAACGGTATTGGAGTACTGTGGGTAACCTAAACAAAGAAAAGTGAAAAAGCCATCTGATGCCAATTGGGAGAAGCGCATCTTTCCGATCAAAATCTCGTGAAACTTAGCTATGAGCCCAGGCTCGCAAAACAAGAGTGTTGAGGATGTGGGCGGTGGTATTAGGGTGAAGTGTCGAAATAAGGGGTCTCTATATATAACCCCATGCTTTATATAAATCCACATCAAGGTGTGAAACGGACTTTGGGTGAATCAAGAAATAAACGGTTTACCGCCAAACAAAATACATCAGCATATTCTACAAGTATCACTTTATATATTCCCGTCGTCAAATTAGTAAATTTGTGCAATTTTTTACCTTTGCCGGGCGATTCAAAATCCAACGTAACTGTCCGTCCATCTAGGAACAGTTAGATTACTAATTTACTAATTTGACAACGGGAATATATAAAGTGATACTCGTAGAATATGCTGGTGAATTTTGTTTGGCGGTAACCCGTTTATTTCTCGATTCAGCCAAAGTCCGTTTCACACCTTGATGTGGATTTATATAAACATGGGGTTATATATAGAGATCCCATATTTCGACACTTCACCCTAATACCACCGCCCAAACCCCCCCCAAAAAACCTCTTGTTTTGCGGGACTGTGGTTTCACGAGATTTTGATCGGAAAGATGCGCCTTTCCCAATTGGCATCAGATGGCTTTTTTCACTGTTCTCTGTTTAGGTTACCCACAGTACTCCAATACCGTTCTGTTGAATTCCCATGAGATTTGAACGAAATTTGTGGTCGTATGGGTCGGACAAACAAACAAACAAACAGACTTTTACAGGGCTTCTAATCCACTCCCAGATACAATCGTTCGGCAGTAACTTCTCTTAACCGGACTTCGAGCTAATCTGTGATCAAACTGCGATAATAATAAACGTTCACACTATGTCTTACATATATATACATTTTTAATAACCCCTTTCGTTATCAAACTTATACGGTGGCCCGTATGGGACATTACTGTTTTTTCTTTATATTCAATGCTCTCTTTGCATTATCTATGTAATCGACTGAATATTCAGTGATTTCTCTCTACCTTTTCTGCAAGTGTAATCTTACTTAGATGAATCAAAGAAGAAACGCTGAAAACCTACTTGACAAGACGGAAAATTGCAAACCAAACTGCTAAAAATTATGAAGAAAATTGAAGAATTTTTATTTATTTATTTTCTTTTTTTTGGAACGAAAGCTTCGGAAATTCTGAGCGAAAACTTAGAAAATGAGCGGAAAAGCAGAACATTATCGGAAAACACAGAAAATGATATCATCCGTGATGAGAATATTATCTCCAAGGTGGAAAATATTTTCCCCGCGGAGATAGCAGTGTTATTGTTATTGGATATATTATTCCAATAATTTCTTATTGCATTTCTTATTCCCCTTAAATTTTGCTCAGAATATTTAGCATTTTTGTTTTGCATTTAGGCATCATTTTCAAGTATGAGTCAGCGTTTCTTCAGCTATTCATCTAAACAAGGTTAAAAACGATAGAAGGAATTCGCTGAAAAATCAGCCATTTCACGGAAAGTATGAAGAAAACATTGAAAATAACAACACACACAAACGTTCCTTATGAGCCACCGTACACAGCCTTATCTGATTTGTCAAATAGAACACACACGCAAACACATGGAGTAACTCATGGAGTTTACGTGTGCTTAGTGACAGGTCAGCTCACCTACATTTGATAACCCTATCAGGCCTAATTTCGTCACTCAGTAGTCGTTCAATATTCCGTCAAGATGCGTTCTATCTTCTTCCTGGTTTTGGTTGTTTGGACCATATTAGACTGCACCAAAGCGTTTCCCTCCACGTTACGTTTTGTCAATATGGTAAGTTGGCTCGAGTTTTTACACGGGTGAATCGTCCTGTTAAGGTGCTGGTATACCGTGCCAATTATTTGAAAGTCGTCAGAGGAAACAGTCTGTTATTGGGTGCATTCTGCTTGAATATAGTAAAGGCATCAAAATGTTCCTCGTCTCATGGAGAATTGCACTATAACATGTTCGACATGCAAGTATATCGGTATAAATAAAATAAAAATCCCAGAAGTCCACAAAGGGTGTACCGTTACTAAACTATTGAAAAGCAGTTGAGAAAATTCGGTATTGTGTATATGCTACAACAAAGACTATTTTAGATTTGAAAATTATTTGGGAAAGTATTTTCAAAGATTTTTTTCTTGATCAGTAATTGCCTCAGTCTAGACCATTTGTGTAAATTGGATCAAACCACAGATGTGGGTCAACTGGCAATTATTTATGCAGCTTCGTTTAAGACCAAACATACATATGACAGGCTGTGAATGGGTCACAATAGGCTGTAAGTATTGAACAGTAAGAATCAAAAGCATTTCCCCCAATGCACAAATTGGTTTACTCTGAGATGTACCAGGTGGCTTTTGACTGTCCTTCATATTGAGTGACACCAATTGTCATTGCCTTAATAACACGCTGACATAGTAACTGATAGAAAAATCTTTACTAGATACTTATCAACGTAATTTTTTTTCTAATTTGTTGTATTTTTTAGTGTTGTGTTTTTTTTCTTTGTGGACTTCTGCTGGCAGCCCTAGGAACAGTTGTTT
>JAVTVY010025021.1:0-111875 GCA_036873755.1 Hanleya hanleyi | reverse complement strand
GGGGGGGGAGGAAGATAAGGAAGAGTGGGCTTTTTAAACGGCTTCGCAAGCTGTAGCTAACGTGGCCCAAAAATGCACGAAACATGTTTATGACGGAAGCTGTCTTTCGTCGTTAGAAGTAGTAACGACTATATAAAACATAACGTGATATAATATTACTCTGCAGCAACTAAATGACATACGGGTACGATACTGTAACAGTATTTGTATGATAATAGATCATAACTGGTTGCCGATCTTTATATAAACTCGCCGTGTTAGTTAGTTATTGTTTTTAATGCGCACATATATCTTTTTCTGTCTTTGCTAAGAGCAATAAAACTGATTCTATATATCCATTCTATATATCAAAGGTTACTCCGTTCATGGAGACTACTATAAGTCTCCATGCTCCGTTTAAAGGTTTGATTTGCTTGTTTACGTTGAAACATTGCGAGACCCAGTTACACAAACCTATTACACTACCACGGCCTTTTGACATTTGGCCCCATTATGGAGTTTTAATCGGGTAAATCTGTTTACTGAAACTTATGGCTTGAATTAGTATTGCTTGTGAAATTAGAAAATTGGTAGAATCTGTTACAGTTTATCAACACTTACAAAGTGAGCAAAAACACGCTGCGTACTGCGGGAGAGTTTATAACACGCGTGTGCATATGTGTTATCCTTGAACCAAATGTTGAAACAATATCTTTAAATTGTATTTTCACTGGAGGCAAGGGACCGACTCATTGGTGGATACGGTGGCAAATAAGTGTTGGATATAGGTAGTGCGCAAGCGATGTGTTGGGTAAATGAGTCCATGAGGTGACAAGTCAGTGATAAATTGATGAATGGTGTGTGAGAGGTGGGTATTGATATGATGAGTAATGAGGTGGGTTGGTGAGAGAGTGTTGGGTACGGTTGTAGGTGAGTAGATGAGAAAATGATGGTTACTTTGTGGACATGTTGACGTCGAAGTCGCGGATGAGGTGGAGAATAAGGTGATAGACAATTGCTGCAAATTAGTGATTAAAGTTATGGAAAAGTTGATGGCGAATAAGTGTTAGATAAGTGATTGATAAGTGGTAAGTCAGGTGTTGGAATATTGGTGGTTAAGGTGGAAATAGAATTGCGGGTTGGATGAGTGGTGGGTGTCATGACCAGTAAGTGTTGATAGATGTTAAGTGCTGGCTGGGGTGGTGATTATGCGCTGGGTAATAGCTGGGAATGGTGACGAGTAAGTCGTGAATAGGCACTCTGATAAGGGGCGAGCGAAATAATGGAAAATTGGTAGGTAAGATGACAATGGGTGGTGGATGATTGGACCAATAGATGATGATATGTCCTTGTTGAATGTTGGGTGAGGTGGCGGCAAAGAAATACGCACACTGAATGGTGTTAACCAAGAAGATATCACTGACTAAAACACGAATAACGCAATAGACTCGTGGATTTTTTCTAAACTAGGAAATAACATACATGTAACTTATCCTAATGAGTCACATCTGCACAATAAGGGTTGTAGCTCAGACTCAGAATCTGCCCTGTGTTAATAAATATATACGAATAGATTCTGCAGAAATACTAAAAGAAACAGCCTTGGGTTATAGCTTTAACTCAATTTGTATGAGTTAGCGATTTAACCACCCGTCAGGGAGTCTCAACGCTGATCGATCATGTTGTGTACTTGATCAGATGAACTTGGATTTTTTTTTTTTATTTCATTGAGATCCTTTCCTCGCCTTAAATATAGTTCTGGCTTTCGGGAAAATATTTTCATGCATTTTTCATTTTGGTCTATGATATTCCAATATTTATTCAGAATATCTTTTCAGCCACAGGTGAGGATGAAATGTAGTGATAAACCTTAATGGTCTAGTCATTTTCCGAGTAGGATTTATCTTCCTGTGTTTTCTTTGAAGCAAGAGTTCATTTCGTTTACCGAATAACCCCGAAGAATGAGTTTGTCTCTAAAAAATCTCTGATTTCTCAGTGAAATCTGCCATATTCTTGCAGTTTCGTATGTAACTTTTCAGTTCTCCCGTGATGAAATATTTAAAACACGCAGTTGGGTGTGACGACGTTCCGTGTAGATATTGAAATGTTTCAGTTGCTTTTGTATAGCATTTGGCGTCAAGTATAGATTCATGTAGGAACAAGTCCCCTTTGAAAACAGTCAGGTCTAGGTAATTAGCTTCGTTTTCAGCAATGGTATACACGAATTTCAAAAGGGAGTGAGCCTTTCGCAGCTATGGTTAAAGAAAGTGTAATAGTGCGATGATGCACGATCATATAATTTTAAATTACTTCGTGGGTTTAACTAACACACCCAATAGTATACATAGCTGACGTACAGTTCTGTACGCGTTACCTCTAAGAGCTTTACATCATATAGCCAGAAATATACAACAATTTGCCTCTTCGGGAAATATAATACCACCCAAAATCACTAAAGTATGTCAAGATACAGCGAATTTTCGGTTGTATCGTCCAGTGAACATAATCGAAACATCCCAAGATCGGCTTTCTTGAATATCAACTACTTAGATAAAGGACTGGACATTATTAATTTACATCGAATCCTGAATGATCCAGAGGTACGCAACGCTGTATCAAACTATTTTAAGTTCACAGAACCTCCTTGCATTTCATATAAGTATACTAAATCTATAGCCACCAAAATATCCAATTACTCTGATGCTGTCAAGGAGTTTGACTGGAACTTATACACGTCGGGAGGATATAGTTGTGATCGTGAATCGTCGAACTTTATCTATACACCATGCAAACATATTGTGACTGATAACCTTGATGCAGTGAGTGATAAGGACCTAATATTACTCCTGATGAAGCGACCTAAATATAGAGAACCGAGAAGGATAAATCTGAAGGCCGACCAGAAGAGAGCCTTGTCTGCATTGGAACAGTACTTTATTGATTGGTCTAAGCGAGAAAAAGTAGAACCTACAGTACTCGCTGATTGGATGGACGTCACCAAGAGCAAGGTCGTTGAAACAGTCCGTCATACTGAAAGAAGTACCCTTCCTCAAGCAAAACAAGTACTGAGAAACCTCAATTCGCAAGAAGTTCTAGCAAATCTCCAGAGTAAATTCGTCATAGTCCCAGCAGAAAAAGCTCCAAATAATATAATATTCATATGTAAATATTACTATTACCAGTTGCTGGTTAAAGAATTGAGTGTAGACATATCAGCATCAAATACGTCTACTTATTCCCAAACAGCTTTCGCTCTGGAAGCTAGATTCATAGCTGGTTCTAAAAGCTACACCACCAAGCTTCTGTCAACCCTGTTGACGAGGGCCCTTCAGGAGGTAAAAACATTTTGAGACAGGTATTCCGCCACTATTTCTAAAAATTCTAGCGTTGAATGTATGTGGATATTGAAAAACTCAAAATGTCTTACGGAAGATATGTATCCACATGGGATTTCTCGACTCTCTATAATACAATCCCTCATGAAGACCTTATTGACCGTCTAATCTCATTAATAGTATCTGCGTTCAAGAAAACTGATCGTAGATATTTTAATGTCGGAAGTCATAAAGCATTCTTTAGCTCTACTACATACAAGAGATATCATTCACGGGATAGTCTTTGTTTATAGAGTTGCTTGAATTTCTCATTAAAGATATCTATGGGAAATTCGGCAACACAATATGTCAACACAGCATATAGGTATTCCAGTGGGTACTAATTGTACACCCCTGTTGGCTGACCTATATCTGTTCTCTTATCAGCATGACTTTATGCAAGCGCTTTCAAAAACCGATCCATTCAAAGCCCGTTCCTTCTCATTCACCAAACGCTATATAGACGACCTTCTCGCTGTGGATAATCGCTATATAAATGACGCAGTGAAGGATATATATCCACCTTCATTGGGTTTGAAAGAAACTACAGATAGCCCTAACGGCACATCATATTTAGACCTATATCTCTATAAAAATGAAGCGGGCCTCCTCTCTCGTCAACTTTATGACAAAAGAGATGATTACAATGTCGACATCGTAAATTATCCCTTTCTGGACAGTAATATTCCAGTGGGACCTGCATATGGCGTATACATATCTCGCCTAGTAGCATTTGCTAGATACTGTGTTAAATGTGACGATTTTAATCAACGTCACAAAACATTGTTGCAGAAACTTATAAAACAGGGCTATACCACCAAGCGCCTCCACTCCAAGTTTCTCAAATTTAGCGATACATATCGCATACTGATAGCAAAATACGAGCGTAGCGTGCAAGATATATTGCGGTACGTTCGTAACTTGTGTTTAATTCCACTTAACCCGGGGCTAGAGGCCGTATGAACTCATGTACTTCAAAATCCTCATGGTGCTAATATGAACAGTCACAATCAAAGCGAGAGATAAATCGTTCTCTAGATGACGACTTTACAACGCATATTATGGATTAAGAATACTGATCAGCGATACGGATTTTATGTTTTTGAAAAATCATGATGTCTTGACGGCATCATTGAAAACTGCTGACCGCTTTTCTGTTGCAGGATAATATGTTTAGGTATAGTATGATTATCTTTTTTGAATTTGGTGCTAATTCTGTTACATGAGCAGTGTGATTAACGTCACAGGACCTACGAAGTAGAGTAGGCATTTAGACTCGAACGCGAATTGAACTCTTGGAAATCCCCACCCCCAGTTGAAATCTTGCCTATATTAAGATGGGCACCACTCAAGTCAGAATCGCCAGTGATTTTCATCAAAAATCACCAGAAATTTTCATCAAAAGTAGGTCGGCTCAGAACTTGTTGGTAACAGTCTCCTAATGCGCCTTCATTCCAAAAATAAACCGTCGCCGATTTAATTTTACAATTTTTTAACTAAAGGAAACAGATTGAATAATAAAAAGTTCAGTAGATTTCAAGCTTTACGCGTGAAAATACATTCACATCTCTTTAATGGTGTTCAGTGCCCTTGTCCAAGATCAAAACAACTTTTTGAATCGCATTATTTTCCCAACAATACAACAAATTTTTATATATAGTACTATAGTAGAAAGGTAGCATTTATGTAGTTTACGGTAATTCAACTCAATTACAAGCGTCTAGTCCGTCATTCATAATCCAGCCGTCGTCCATTAGAGAATATCCACGTCCATAATCCAAAGACCTATTCCATTTCCATATAACAGTATTAGCACCAAATTCAAAAAGACAAAAGTATACATAAACATAGGCTTGTTTCCTGCAAGAGAGAAGCGGTCAACAGTTTTCAATGATGCCGGCAAGACATCATGATGTTCAAAATATCAAATCCGTATCTGATCAAGTGAAGATTTCCATAGAGTCGTCATCTAAAAATGATGTACCTCAGTCACGCTTTGATTGTGACTGTTCATATGAGTACCATGAGGATCTTGAAGTACATGGGTCATACGGCCCCTTGGGTTAAGCGGAATTAGACACATGTTACAAACGTAGCGCCATAGATCTTGCACTACGTTCGTATTTTGCTATCAACATGCGTATGTATCATAGGTGAGAAACTTTGAGTGGAGGCGCTTGGTGGAATAGCCCTGTTTTATAAGTTTCTGCAACAATGTTTTGTGACGGTGATTAAAATCATCACATTTAACACAGGATCTAGCAAATGCTACTAAGCGAGATATGTATACGCCATATGCATGTCCCACTGGAATATTACTATCCAGAAAGGGATAGTTTACGATGTCGAAATTGTAATCATCTCTTTTGTCATAAAGTCGACGAGAGAGAAAGCCCGCTTCATTTTTGTAGAGGTAGAGATCTAAATAAAATGTGCCTGTAGGGCTATCTGTAGTTTCCTTCAAATCCAGTGAAGGTGGATATATATCCTTCACTGCGTCATTTACATATAGCGATTATCCACAGCGAGAAGATCGTCTTTATAGCGTTTGGTGAATGAGAAGGAACGGGCTTTGAATGGATCAGTTTTTGAAAGCGCCTGCATATAGTCATATTCATAAGAGAACAGGTATAGGTCAGCCAATAGGCGTGCACAATTAGTACCCATTGGAATACCTATATGCTGTTGACATATTGTGTTGCCAAATTTCACATAGATATTTTTAATGAGAAATTCAAGCAACTCTATAAACAAAGAAACATCCCATGAATGGTATATCTTGTATGTAGTCGAGCTAAAGAATGCTTTATGGCTTCCGACATTAATATATCTACGATCAGTTTTCTTGAACACAGATACTATTAATGAACCTTAGTCAAATAAGGTCCTGATGTTGAGGATTGTAGTATAGAGAGTCAGAAATCCCGTAATGGATACATGTCTGTACAGTGTATGTAGGCCTTTAGCATCAAATTCTTCCGAAGTAAGACATTTTGGTTTTTCAAATATATCCACATACATTCAACGCCAGAGTTCTTGAAAATAGTGGCGCAATACCTTTCCAAATGCTTTTACCTCCTGGGGCCCTCGTCAATAGGGTTGAAAGAAGCTTGGTGGTGCAGCCTAGAACCAGCTATCGAATCCTAGCTTTGTATGGTGATTTATGCATTTTGGGAGTCAGTATATTTTGGTATGTCGCTATGATTGGTTGGAAGACAAATACCTCTTTCCTAGAAGCTTTTTGTGATTGTTAAATAAATCTTCCAGAGTAAATGCAGTTTGGGAGTAAGTAGATGTATTTGATGAAGATATGTCTACACTCAATTCTTTAACCAGCACCTGGTAATAGTAATATTTACATATGAATATTATATTATTCGGAGCTTTATCTGCTGGGACTATGACGAATTTACTCTGGAGATTTGCTAGAACTTCTTGCGAATTGAGGTTTTTCAGTACTTGTTTTGCTTGGGGACCTGATCAGGGTTAGATGATATGATGCAGGGCAATAAAGAAGATATAATGGGGAATTACCGATGGCTATGCGTCATTGAAACGAGGGAGCATGTGTAGGGTGGTGTGGGGGAACGCGTTGCACGGCATACTCTGCATGGGACCTAATCAAGGTTAGATGATATGGATATACTGGGGAATTACCGATGGCTACGTGTCATTGGTATGAGGGAGCATGTGTAGGGCGGTGTGGGGAAACGAGTTGCACGGCATACTCTGTACGACCAGTGCCCATTGTAATACGATGGAGTGCCCAATCAAACCAACCAACGACATCTTGGCAACGCACCTCTAATGGACTCATAATTTATGCTCAAAACTTTGTAGAAGTTTGCTGTTTGTGATTGAACTAAACTAATATTATTGACTACATGTGGATGGATGGATGGATGTACTTGGGCACTCCATCGCACCGCGATGGGCACAGGTCGTGCGAACACGCCGTGCAACCCGTTTCCCCCAACCCGCCTTACACATGATCCTCTTAACAGTGTCACATAGACACTGTTTAATCCCCACATTCTTATTAAACAATATACCTTCTCTTAATTCCCCTAACTACAGAAGTATCACATAATATTTCTATCTGTCAAGCCCCCTCATTCTCTCTTCTCGGACCGATTCTTAGTGGCAACTTTGATTAATTATCACCATGGACACTCATAATTAAATCTCCCAATAGCCACTCATCCTCCCCATTCACTCAACATTTAATATATCACCCATCGAATTTCTCTCCAACCCACTTTCCTTAATAATTGTTTCTGCCCCAACACCCTAGTAATCCTCGTCCTTGTGCCCTAAATTTTCAAGTATCCTATTGTTCCCCGTCCCCGTCATTTTGCCTCTTTCCCGAAATCATAAATCCAGTGCCATGGAAATTTCACCCAGTATTTCTCATTTTCCTCAATGCAATATCCCACTATTTTCCCTTATAGAGTATGCCGTGCAACGTGTTCCCCCACACCACCCTACACATGCTCCCTCAGCTCATACCAATGACGCATAGCCATCGGTAATTCCCCATTATATCTTCTTTACATCCGTATCCATATCATCTAATCTTGATCAGGTCCCCAGTCTTACATCTATTTCTCTTAATCATCTCTATATATTCACCAATTATTTCACCCATTTCTCTTCATTTTCCTCAATAAAATACTCCAATATTTCCCGTTATTTTGCCTATTTCCCCGAGATCATGAATCCAGTGCCATGTAAATATCACCCAGTATTTCTCATTTTCCTCAATGCAATATCCCATTATTTCCCCTTCACTGTGCCTAATCATACAGAGTATGCCGTGCAACCCGTTCCCCCACACCGCCCTACACATATGCTGTATTCTATAAGAAATATCCAACTAGATATGACAAGATCTCTGACTTTCAGATAGTACCACCTGCACCAGGCCTCAAAACTCAAGACACCCTCTTAGTTTTCCCTTATATACATCATATCCACCCGTACAGATCCTGGCAATTTAATTTGATTAAACATTTCACATTTGGAGCGGCTATTCCATTGTGAAATTAACACGAGACATTCTGTCATGTAATTTACAAACAAACACGTGTCAAATCTCAGCTGGAAGCAAAATTACAGGTTTTGTACATGAAATTCAGATTGTCATGCAATATCTGCTCGTTTTATACCATCAACGATAACGGCTACTCAAAGTGCTCATGCAGGTGAGTCTGACGTGTGTTGATTTTCACTTCGAAAGTGGAACTTTGATGACGAAAATCTCATGTAGGGGACATTTTTCCCCAGAATTTATTTTGGTATAAGAAGGGAAGTGTTTTGAACTTGATAAAGATAAAATGATAATCAAAATAATATTTTTTCACTCAAGATTGGCCCTTTCAGACTAAGAAAGGCACTTTCTGTTGCAACATCGCGTATTAATTCGTTTTTATACGCCCGCCAAAAGGCGGACGTATTATGTGATGGCGGTTTCCGTCCGTCTGTCCGGTTCTCGTGTCCGGTCTATATCTGGGACAGTTTCCTATCTACAGTTCCAATTTTTTGTGAGTGGGTACATTAGGTGAAGCCGATGTGTCGCGTACCAAAATTGAGGTCGAGGTCAGAGGTCAACAAAGTTTTGCATACTAAATGTAGGTCAAGGTCAGAGGTCAAAGGTCAGTGTGACTGAAAAATCAGGAAATCATTAAAAATTTCTATTTTTTGTGAGTGGATTCAAATGGGGGGAAATGAAGTGTCGCATACCAGAATGTAGGTCAAGGTCGAAGGTCAAAGGTCGCTGTGACCCCAAAATCAGGAAATTATTAAAAATAATATTTCTTTGTGTCAGTAGATATATTAAGGGGACACGATGTATCACATATCAAAATGTAGGTCAACGGTCAAGGTCACTGTGGCCCCAAAATCGTGAAATTGTTAAAAATCATGATTTTTTTAGTCCATTGAGAAATTACGGGTAGCCGTTCTGTCATGTACCAAAATTTAGATCCAGGTCAATAGTCAAGATCACTGTGACCCCAGAATCAAGGTCAAAGGTCAGTGTGATCTTAAAATCAGGAAATCATTAAAAATTACTAATTTTTTGTGAGTGATTCAAGAGGGAAATGAAGTGTTACATACACGTACCAAGAATTAGGTCAAGGTCAAAGTTCACTGTGGTCCAAAATCAGGAAATTATTAAAAACAACTTTTTTTTGTGTCCATTGAGAAATTACGGGGAGACGATTTGTCATGTACCAAAATTAGGTCAAGGTCAATATTCAAGGTCATTGTGACTCCAGAATCAAGAAAACTTTAAGAATTACTCTTTTTTTTTGTCAGTAGATACATTAGGGGGACATGATGTGTCACGTACCAAAATGTAGGTCAAGGTCGAATGTCAAGGAAATTCATAATCATGATTTTTTTGTGTCTATTGATACATTGAGGGAAGATGATGTGTCGTGTACCAAAATTTAGGTCAGGGTCAAAGGTCAAGGTCACTGTGACCCCAAAATCAGGAAATCAGTAAAAGTCACATTTTCATATGCCTGTCAAAGACGAGGTCATGTAATGCGATGTTGGGTTCTGTCCATTCATCCGTTAACATTTGTTGTCCATGCGATATCTCTAGTTTCAAGGTATGGATTGGTACCAAACTTTGAGTATACCTTACTCGCATGGCAAAGAGGAACCATACATCAATTTGTCAAAGGTCAATGTCACATTCCCCCAAAACTGAATCAAGTTTAGCTGACTATATGTGTTAGGTTGGAATATTCAGAGTTCTCTCCCCTACATGTATATGGCATTTGTCCTGTGGAGTTGCCTGCCGTGTTTGAAACAGCTACATTTAGTTAAACTGTTGTGAAATAAAAACCATACATTGACTAATTTAACGGGGAGTGGGGTCCTTTATGACCTTCATACCTGTTTTAATATTAACTCAAAAACAAAGGTTTGCTTCATCACTTTCTTCTTACTTCGTGAAAAATTTTCTCGTCTGAGAGAAATCCATTTGTAGGAAAACTACTATTTTCTTGTGTTTGACTATTGTCGATTTCAGTGTGGGATATGTGAGCTCTCGGCTCTTGCTTCAAGGTCAACTAGTTACCAAGAGTTAAGCTCATTTTAGATATATGTTACATTCTCAGAAGCACAAAATTGTAGACCTTTCTCTGGATTGCTAGCTACCAATTGGAATCAAGGCTATTAAACAACCTTGAAATTTGGACCAATATAATTCCAGATATTCGGGCGTATATTGAACAAGTAGCTCTCGTTGAACAAGTAGAGCGGAGTCTTTTTGGAATTAACTTTATAAATTGTGGTTCGAAGTGATCAATTAAACTAAATAAAAATGCCATTTGACGCTATTAATGGGTCTTGAAATCAGGCACATTATCATACTTACATTACCAAATAAGCTGGTAACCAATTTGAAGTAACTGAAACATTGGTTACAGACTTTTCTGAATATATTTAATACAGCTAGCTGGGACAATCCAATATGGCTGCCGAACCAATCAACTAAACAGAAAACCTAACAGTTTTTAAGCCTATCAAATGAAACTTGTACATAATCCATCAACTTAAAAGGCCCTGTGGGGCTCTCCGGGATTGACCTGGGATGTCTTTGTGTACATTCCAGATCATGGTAAGAATATGTCTCGGCTCCTCAGAGAGCTTGTGATAAGAGATGACTAACTGAGGCACCCGTGGGTTTATCAGGTGTTATAAGGAACAGGACCCAACCCGTGTGGTTTCCGGGTGTGGAAAGGAAACAAACGTGGTGACATGGCTGAAATAGTGTTGAAAGCGAAGCGCCGATGTCAAATCATATTCACTCACTCAACTTAAATGTTTTTATTGACACTTACTGATTGATGGCTTGTTAATTTTATAAGTTGACCGAATTGTGTTGGTCACATGCATACACCGATCACATCATCAACATGTTTCTCTGTAAAACCTTTGCTCGTGACTGCATGGATCCATAACATTTCAGCACGCAACATTTTGGCAGAAGAAATTTCAGTGACCCACGACTTTTCAACAAATGACATTTCGGCAGTAGGGCCTATTACTGCATATGATATTTCAGCCTGTGACATTTCGACAATCAAATTTTATTCATTAATTTTACCTTGAATTGAATTTAAGATAATGAAATGGAATTACATGAATTGTCCTGTTGGAAATTCAGTTCCTGCTATTGAACTTGATGCATACCTCATAGTGTTTTTAGTGTCTTAAAAGGTTTTGTTTTTTTATTAATTGGGCAATGCGTTCCTATTTTGTCATACATCCATGAATGATAAATGTAGCCACATGTAAACATGAATTTTTTGTGTGTTCCATCTGTTTTACTATCTTAAATTGAATTTCAAAGAATTAATTAAAATAAAATTTCACTACTGAAATGTCTCGGCCGAAAAGTCATACCCCACACTTACTGCTAAGTCTCATGGTTGAAATGTCCCCTGACCGAAATGTCCCCTGCCGAAGAGTCACAGGCTGAAATGTCCTAACAGCTACTAGACTACATGTACACATGTGTACATGTAGCTTTAAACTCAGCTTTAAGAGTGGACATTCTATCTCAGATCTACATTCTACATTGTACAGTGTGTTCTTTCTTTTGTCTCTAAAAGCTGCAGGCTCTGGTTACTGGTTAAAATAGCTAAGCTTATACATGTAGGCCTCTGTTTGTCCTGAATGGCACTATCCAAATGGATTAAGGACTCCAAAGCTAAAGTCTCAAAAAACATACGATGTTATTAACTATGAATTAAAATGACATAAATTTTTAGGTCAAAAATTGATATGCCAAGGCAATTGAGACATTCAGTTGTTTAACATGAGCAGTGTGACTAACGTCACAGGACCTACGAAGTACAGTAGGCATTAGGACTCGAACGCGAACTGAACTCTTGGAAATCCCCACCCCCAGTTGAAATCCTGCCTATATTAAGATGGGCACCGCCCAAGTCAGAATCGCCATATAGACGATCTTCTCGCTGTGGATAATCGCTATATAAATGACGCAGTGAAGGATATATATCCACCTTCACTGGATTTGAAGGAAACTACAGATAGTCCTACAGGCACATCTTATTTAGATCTCTATCTCTATAAAAATGAAGCGGGCATTCTCTCTCGTCGACTTTATGACCAAAGAGATGATTACAATTTCGACATCGTAAACTATCCCTTTCTGGATAGTAATATTCCAGTGGGACCTGCATATGGCGTATACATATCTCGCTTAGTAGCATTTGCTAGATCCTGTGTTAAATGTGATGATTTTAATCAACGTCACAAAACATTGTTGCAGAAACTTATAAAACAGGGCTATTCCACCAAGCGCCTCCACTCAAAGTTTCTCAAATTTGGCGATACATATCGCATGCTGATAGCAAAATACGAACGTAGCGTGCAAGATCTATGGCGCTACGTTTCGTAACTTGTGTCTAATTCCGCTTAACCCGGGGCTAGGGGCCGTATGAACCCATGTACTTCAAGATCCTCATGGTACTCATATGAACAGTCACAATCAAAGCGTGAGTGAGTACATCTTTTTTTAGATGACGACTCTATAACGAATATTATGGATTAAGAATACTGATCAGCGATACGGATTTGATATTTTTGGAACATCAACATGTCTTGCCGGCATCATTGAAAACTGTTGACCGCTTCTCTCTCTTGCAGGAAACAAGCCTAGGTTTATGTATACTATGATTGTCCTTTTGAATTTGGTGCTAATACTGTTATGTGGAAAATGGAATAGGTCTTTGGATTATGGACGCGGATATTCTCTAATGGACGACGGCTGGATTATGAATGACGGACTAGACGCTTGTAATTTCATCAAAAATCACCAGAAATTTTCATCAAAAGTAGGTCAGCTCAGAACTTGTTGGTAACAGTCTCCTAATGCGCCTTCATTCCAAAATAAATAACGATCGCCGATTTAATTTTACAATTTTTTAATTAAAGGAAACAGATTGAATAATATAGGTTCAGTAGATTTCAAGCTTTACGTGTGAAAATACATTTACATCTCTTTAATGGTTTTCAGTGCCCTTGTCCAGGATCAAAACAACTTTTGAATCACATTATTTTCCCAACAATACAACAAATTTTTATATATAGTACTATAGTAGAAAGGTAGCATTTATGTAGTTTACGGTAATTCAACTCAATACCAACACCTTCTATGCACAAGATAATAATGATTCTATGTCATTCTCCTGAGCATAACCGGTACGAAGACGAATAAATAGCGTCTCTACATCACGTTGTTATCTAGATATATGAGACAACACATTTTGGGTATCGGCAATCTGATGAATGTACTATTCCGGTTTTCTTGTTTCACATTATATTCTATGGCGGTTGATTGGTGATTTTCTTCATTGATAAACGTTAAACCACCTCAGCTTCGTTGTGTGAATCGGAATTGCATTGCTGTGACACACCAACACACTCCGTGGCAGTGAGTCTGTATCCCCTAATCAAGGAATCAAAATGGATCAAGATTTGAAATGACAAAAAAAATTTAGACATATTTTGTTTACACATGTCATTTTTTGTTCAAATTATATCCAAGTGTGATATATAGTCAGTATTCAAGAGGTACAAAAAAAACCCAAAGTATGTCCTCATATTTTCACATCCATGCCAAGAAATACTGCATTGAAAAGGGTCCATTTAGCCTACCCAGTTTTATCGTTCTAATCAGCAAATGGCGGGGTCATATTTCTGCTGTCAAAATTGTATTTCCCTCCAAAGTCTTAACCGTTGAATCCAAGTCACACACTCTCTGATGCAAAGTAATGATTGTCCTAACTATCCGATTAGCACATTATGAACATGTCTTTGGTCATAGTGTACATATCATAACTCACATCAATGTTTTCTGCTATATTATTTCAATGATATGATTTAACAATTTAAGTTATGCAAACAGCGCTGATTGCTTGAGGGTATGTGCAGTAGGCCTATGCTGTCGGGCAATTGTGAAATTGTCCCAGATGCACGTTAAGATTAACCTCAGTAATAGGGCCATGTGGCATACAGTGGAATGTGGATCAATGACAGGGTATTTTTAGCCGGCCAGGACTCGGTGGTGGTAACTGATACTGGAGCAAAACGGACCACAGTTTTCTTGGCATGATGATCAAAGTTACTTTATCTAGTTAAATTCTACCCAAAGAAAATAAATTAAGACCCTTTAAACAGCCGTCATGGCTTTGTTTCACCCTCAGTAAACTTTTATCATTGTTGCTCACACAGACTAATCTGAAGGATGATACCACATCTTTCTTTCTTCTGCTGGGTTATTGCACCAGGCTGACTTAATTGGTTGATGTAGGATATTTCACCATCAGTGGGTAATTTGACCTGAATTTGAAGCCTGATGTGGTCAATGATGAAATGTTTGGATGTGAAATAGGATACACGTTAAAGGCTACAGTTTACATATATCTATAACAATATACTGAAGTGTTAATTATAAATCTAATTTTAATCAGAATTATTTCAGCTCAGAACTTGCTGTTAACAATGCCCTAATGCACGTTCATGCCAAAAATCAAGGTTCTAATATCAACGGTTCTCCTTATTTTGCCGACGAAAGGATTCGGATGGACTGACTCACTGACTCATTACCGGACAATTTGCGATCTGTAGCCTACTTCGTAGGAATAAGCATTAGACCGGTATAAGCATTTACCTCACACCGGTCTATGTTGAGACTGCTATATAATCGAAAAAATATTTCCGTTTGAAGGATATATCAGCACAAGGGCAGCTGTGTCAATTCGTTAAAATACCATGGTATTTTTTACAGTGTGACTAACGTCACAGGACCTACGAAGTAGAGTAGGCATTAGGACTCGGTCGCATTTTCATTGAGATATGATGTGACCCTTCCCTACGGTACGTTTCATCATAATATGGTACATGTACAACCTTCCATAACAGCCATAGGTTCTCTAATATAACATGCCTTTTGTGAGACTGAGCAAGATTATATTCTGGGTATTTATATATTTACATCGATGTGTTCGTGCCACAAAAAATGAAAGTATATTGGTGAATGTTCTGGTCATTTAGTGATCCGGCCCTGGTACATCGAGCAGTTGAATAGACTCGGAGTTAAACACATTAATACTGTTGCTTCACCAGCCTCCGTCTATAAATAGTTCGCTCAGCTGTATTGAGGTCGCTGTCCTCATATCTGGCCATTGAATCCAACAGCGAGAGAGCACCAGGCATGCCAGGTCTGTTCCCTATTTCCCAAATTCCATGGTGTCATGTTTCCCTCGCTTAAATGATCGGACTTTTCCCCGTATGATATATACTGAAGTGTTAATTATAAATCTAATTTTAATCAGAATTATTTCAGATCAGAACTTGCTGGTAACAATGCCCTAATGCTCGTTCATGCCAAAAATCAAGGTTCTAATGTCAACGGTTCTCCTTATTTTGCCGACGAAAGGATTCGGATGGACTCACTCATTACCGGACAATTTGCGATCTGTAGCCTACTTCGTAGGAATAACAATTACTCCAAAAATGTTCATAAAATAGTATGCATTCAAAGCAGTTAATTTGATATATATTAGAACGCAACATTTGGGTAAGCTACATTTCAGCATGCGACATTTCAGTACAAAGTGGTCGTTACGACATTTCAGCACACAACAGTTCAGCAGCTTTATTGTACACGTCAAATTATGTTAAAATAAAGATTTTCAGTTTTTTTTTTAACATGGAGAGACTATAGAGCCTACTAAGATTTTGTAGTGAATGTGTTACATGCATTTTTAAAATCTGCACGATTTTAAAATTGTCCTGCACGTTTTTAAAAGCTGCGCGATTTTAAAATTGTCCTGCGCGTTTTTGAAATGTTCAAGTTGGTGCAACTATTTTAAAATTGCGCAAGGATTTAAAAACCCACAAGTAACAATTTTGAAATTATACGGGGAGCAACTTTTTGTGTTGAATTTCTTTTAGAAAAGGAATATTTTGAAGCTATGTTCCTCAAGTTTTGAGTCTTTTGTTCACACTGTCATGTGTTCAACTCCATGGGGGGTCAACTGTGATCAACTGCAGCAATTATGCATGCAATTATTTGAAAATGTTTTTAAAAAAAATTTCTCATGGTTTCAGCAAAGTTCACTAAATTTCAAGAGTAACAGTCCGCTTTAAAACTGAATGAAAATAATGTAGAAATATACCAATTTTTTAAATAGAATGAACTAGTGCAGGACATTTTCATTCTAATAGTTAACATTTTGATATTATTAAATCTGCGGCTGAACAAATATTCAGTATTTTATGGAACTGTTCTTCCGGTAATGAAATATTCAGCTTTTTCCACCACTGGGGTATTTTCCATGTTTTACTGTTTAAATTACAATTGCTGAAAACAATGAAATGATACCCATTAATCAGAGCTTGGTGTATTATTCAATGAAACGTTCATCTGCTGTTACCCAGGGTTAATTTATAGAATGTGATTTCAATATTCATAATCTCAGGTACCCATTATAATCCTAGGTTAACATGAGGAAACGTACCAAAACTACAAATAAGTGTTTGACAGGAATCAATATAATGGCTTCAGCGTGACACCTATACACTGCCACCCCAGAAGCTGCAAAGGATCTAAAAAAGTTGGAACAAAAAAAACAGCCCATATAATTTTCAATGACTCAAGAATGCATGTATCAGTGATTATTTGTACGGTTGAGAATTGGGTAATGCAAATCGGAACTGAAAAGAAAATTGGTTTCCGCTATTTTAAAATTGAACAAAGCTCCATTGCGCGATTCTAAAATAGTTGCGCAACTTGAAATTTTAAAAACACGCAGCTAAATTTAAAAATCTTGTAGCCACTCTGGTAACAAGTGTTATTCTATATGTAGATGAGAATGATTATATATACATTGCTTATACAAATAATTTGAAAGTTTAACATCACTCAGCCTTCGTGGAGATCTGTTACATGTATAGGCTGACTGCATGATTGGAAATTTACTAATTTTGTACAAAAACTAAATTGACACCAACAAAAATACCTATAAAATCTTCCCAATATTTCTGTGCATTCATTAACTCAAACCTGGATACTGCCCAATTATAACAGGTCTGTTTAGATTTAACAGACGAAATTGACAAAATGTCGCACCCCAAAATGTCTCCCTCTTTATTTTGTGGCAAAATATTACGTGCTGAAATGTCATGTGCCATAATGTCAGGGATTCCTCCCCATACATTCCAGTATTCTACAGTTTTAAAATTTGTGATGTTTCCTATCTGGTTTTTTCGCCAGAGGGCAGGTTACATGTACATATAGCTTCCACAGAGATTTTATCATGGACCAGTCTGTTTGGCTGGCTGACCCAGCCATCTGGTCTGTAACACAATTTTATCTGTATAGTGACACCCACTTTAATGAATAGGCCTAACTACAAGCTCCATGAACTGATGAGTGCAAATTTGAAGCTGTGAGAGATAGCAATTGACTCCAGAGTTTTATGTCTGTTAAACACACATTGAACTACTTGACTCAGAGGGGAAAGTATTACAGGGAAGGAGACCAAATGTTTACTACAATTAAATACCCAAGTTATCATAATAGACAGAATCTGGGTTTAACACTAAAAATCCAGAAAGATAAATTTGAACAACCTTCAGACCAGCACATAGATGTTTTTCAGTGCTGTTGGTATTTTAGAATAAAGTGGTTAATATTCAGTTATCCAGTTGCCATGGACTGTGTTTAAAACAGAACAAAAAAAACTAGAATGTGTACATCTGCAATTGATGCAGCTATGAATTCAATTTATATGTTTGTCTGTTCTGTCCTTGTTATTGGCACACAGACACACATGTACACATGGATACAATTTCATAAATCAGTGAAAAATGTCTCGAGAACAACCGACAGTACTGTTTGCTAAAAGGTATGTTTAATACACATTTATGTGTAATATGTTTTTCAAAAGTGTGGAAATGAACCATGCAGTGTTTCCTGTTTAGGAAGTATATATAGTGTTTCCTATTCAGGAAACATTAGATCATTTCCTATTTAGGAAACGTTAAAGTGTTTCCTCTTTTGGAAACTTCACGTGGTTTCCTGTTTAGGAAACAATATGTTGTGTTTCCTGATCTGGAAACAAATTGCCAGAATGGGCGATAGGTTACTCATTTAGGAGTTGGCCCGGACTGGTTATGGGAGAATATGATGCGTTGTGATGAACTAGGTGTGTGTATGTACTCTATGTGAGGGAACCGGGTGCTAGACGCCTGGGTTCGATATTTGCTGTGTGGTTAGAGAATTTCTGTGTATGAAGACTGTGATGCAGATTTATGCGTTAATGGCATTTCTATGTGAAGCCTGTTGAGATTTTATAACTGTGTGTTCTTTGTGGGGGTTTCTGTGTGTGTTGAGCTGTGTGGTATGTTCATGAAAGTCTATGTGAGGTGAAGTTTAACATATGGAGTGACATGGAGGAGATATAGTTAGATAATATGTAGTGGGGATAGCCATGTCGGAGACCTGGGGTTGAGGTAGACGTGCCTCTTCATCCCATGTCTTCGTCGTGAAGCCCTGGTGAGAGTTGTCTATCCGATATTTCGTAGTACGCTTTATGATTTATTGTGAATCCGGTGGGGCAGGATAGCCACCACTCGGGGAGTGAATAAATGCGTCATTATTTGATTGTAGTCTCAACCCTCGTCTAGTTATGAGCTCAATGAATTGGTTTTGTGTGAACTTGAAATCTGTGGGAGTTACAGTTGATGGTTATGTTCTTCATTCTCAGTTTTTCTGAGGGATATTCTCTCTGGTGAGATAGCCGTTTGCGGGGGCGGGTGTGCGCTGGGTCATCGTGTCTGAGTGCACGCAGACTGCTGGCTCCTCGTACATTCGTCCCTGTAGGTTCCCTCTCTGCTAGAAAGACGAGCCTTGAAATTATTAGGGGAGAGAGAATGGGGAGCCCAATTTATAGTCTGGACGGCTATTAGATTAGAGGCCTGTTCCAGTCGTGGATTGTATGATGTTCTGGTGTTTAGTGTGGCTATGTTGTTGGTAGGCTGGCCTGCTATACCAGTCGTGGGTTGGATTATGTTTTTGTATTAATTGCGGTCATGTAGCTGGTAGGCTGGCCTGCGGATTATATTTTCTGAGAAATAAAGTGATCAGTCCCATGAGGCTGACCATTTGAGTAAGATTTTTAGTGGGTTTGGGTGTAATTATAGACAGTCTGTTAATGAGACTGGAATAGTGGGGGGGTTATCATTTTATTGAAGTTGGGTGCTTTTAGAGAGCAGTGTACTTTTGTACACTGCAAGTTACGCATTTTGACACATGTGATATAACATGAAGAATTCACGTCTATGTCTCGTATTTTAGTAATTGTTGTCAGCGCTGGAAAGGCGGTTGCCTGGGATAGGGAAGGGTTCTATACGCGCGAAGTAAGATCTTCGCAAAAAAGAAAACGGGGTGGGGTGTTGCAGAGGTAGCTTTACGCTCGGAGCTGTTGATCCCTGATATGCCAGGAGATTGCATCATCCCGGCTAAATCCTCCGAACCCACTCAAACCGGTTTTGGCCCGAAGCTTGAACTTCGGGAATCTTCGTGCATGCACTGAGATAGATCAGATGAGGGAGGGATTTCATAGAGACAACACGTTAGAATTCGGGTGGTTGGATGGGAGGATTTTAATGGGGGATATTTTAGCTTTCTGTCGCAGTAGGTGTTGCTAGGCAGGGTACACCTTTCTACGACACGTCTATATATGGTCTAACTGAAAATCAAAATGGAATTTTTCTATACCGTGGATTGAGGTTCGTTGCTGAAAGTGATCTTGGGATGATGGACTACTTGAATACTTTTGTTTGTCCGTCGCTATATAGCTGAAATATTGCTGAACGCGACGTTAAACTCTCTCTCTCTCTCTCTCTCTCTCTCTCTCTCTCTCTCTCTGTTAGAATACACGCAAAGGGTTTGAGGACTGCGCTGATACAGTGTTATCCAGGCTGAACGTATATTCCATGGGAGTTTACGGGGGTTGCATGCTTCCTCCATTATTGGATGGTATCGTGTACGTGTTATATGCACAGGACACTCGTATATATATTTATTTGATGTGTATGTTAATACGATGGGAATCATACTGGCGTAATCGGGGAATTCTCAGAACAGTATACATTATGATCTCCTTTAACCCGTCGCTTTCTTCGAACATTTACAAAACTTTAATAAAAGTCAGTCTCATAGCTTCTCAGGGCTATTTTATCATCTCAGCGCATCGGTTCATGTATCTACATCCAGTATAAATGTCTACGATCATGGCGAGGCTGGGACTTGCGGGACGGCCGTCATTTCTTGCGTGTCATATACTGAGAACTTTTGATAACGCAAGTATTATCAATACATATGGAAGTTTACATCGTTACACTCAGTTTGTCTTTATTATCATACGCGATAAACATCCCATTCTACATTTATTTTCACGTTAGGTCCTGTGATTGTTCATACCATGACGGCGGGGCTCTGTAAGCTGTCCAAGAAGAAGGCGCCGTGGCTCCCGATCTCCAAACAAGTTACACCGTATATTTCCATTTATTTCTTTGATAGACTTTTAGTTGGCAGTTTTGCTGATACTTTACTGGTACTTTTCCAAGTTAAAGACCAGACTCCCTGAACTTGTGACGTATATGTACGCACATACATCACTCATGACCGCGACTCGTATCTGGCTTTGAAATGGACACGCGAAGGCGAACAAAACTGCTAACCGGTGACATTATCGCGAACAACTTGGTCTACCTTACACAGACCATGGTCAAACCATCAAGCGCACAGAATATGAAGTGGCCTTATGCCCTGCGCGCTTTTGATTGGCTGAGATTCTGAGTGACGCACACTGGCAGTCTGAGATCCCGACGAAAGAAGAGGAAGGGCCTGGAAGCGGGAGTGACCGGTGACAGAGTTTATAGATCCATGAATGACGTTGATAATGAAATTCCGGTAAATAAATCCAACCGTGTATTCAAGAAATAACGTAACCTTTATATATTATATTCAAACGAGCATTGGGACATCAACCAAATGCCTTCAACATTACGGACCACGGAGGTAGGACAGAGGCAGAGGCACAGATCGACCGGCCCTGGCTAGCTTGTTTTTGTATTTTGAACAGCTGACAGCCAGGTCAGGTCAGGCCGAAATCATGTGTGTGGTTTTACATATAAGATCTTCTTTTCAAGTCGCTAATATCTTCCGTTTCGTGTAAACAAATACTCTAAAGAGATTCAGCGACTAATCTGATTTATCAACTTCCGATGGGTTACGAGACCTTCGCGGAGCTGTACATATTCTGAAGGAAATTAATCTTTTCCAGTTTGTATGTATTCACAAAATTTACAACCTTGACGTAATTATACGTATAAACGTTGATAATGATGAATGGTCAACATGTCCGACTTTCACGAGTTAATTACTGGAGTATCCATTTTAGCCTATCGTCTCTCTATATATACTAAACATTTAATTGCATTACCTTCGTTGTTCGAATCCTATATTTGAATCCCTGAACCTATAAATTTTACAGACAACATTACTTTTCCATGCACAGTGTGTCAATTCATTAATGGTAATTCCCTTTCCAATATCATAAACCATCAATATAATACGGGTTATACAATTTCATCTGAAACGGAATGACATTTTGTTTTTATGAAAAGCAAAAATTCCAAACACTTTCAATGGACACTTTACCATTGCTTTCAATTTAATTAATGCTCATTACATGCAGAAATTATCAAGACGATTATATACAATGTCATTCAATTAGGAATTGAATGCGATATTTTTTTACGTTCATTGGGGTATACACGTGCAAACCGCTGTGCGAACTGTATGATTCTGCGTTGCGGTTCATACAAAGTTTGCACAACGGTTTTTAAGTTCGTACTCCAATGAACGTAAAAAAAGAACAGTCAATCCTCATAATCAAATTTATCAAGCAAAACCAGTTAAATAAGAGAATAAATTAAATGTTAGACGAACAAAAATATTCGGCTTAATTATTGTAACAGTAGAAAAACACTGCGCATATAAATACAGTCAATAATGTTCGTAACTTCTAGCAACATCTCGGTGCAAGCGCACCTAACTCGTGGGCCAGCTGCCGTAGCGTGGGTCAACACAGTATTTAGTTTGACAGTGTGTTGCACATTGTGGAGAGAAACGTTTCAACCAGGGCTAATTATTTAAACACTGAAAGACACAAGAAATAGTTTGAAGGAATAATTAGATACGAGACCAGAAAATGAGAAATTGCATAGCCGACTGAAATATGGATTCGGTGCCACGATGCATGGACAATGAATTTCCTTGCTCAGTGTTGCACGGATATGGAAGATGGTTTCACTGATCAATGTGTTGTTTTATAGCTGAGGAATGTTGCCTGTTGTAGTTTCTAACGGATTGTTCTTCGTTTCCGTGTCCGCTCATATAAATAATGCGAGGAAGCTCGGACGTAGAACGTGAACTGAAGGAGTGTACAATGTACACATCGAGCGGACGCATTGGCACTGCGTGATATTATCTCACAGAGAGGAAACGTGAAAATTCACTCCCTACATTCCAATCGATTGAACGAACTTCCGCCGGAGGGAAGTTTTAAATTTGAGAAGCTATGTGAGCTCACATTTTCCATTTTTTTTGGTAGTTTTCACGTATTTACTAATCGACATTTTGATGTTAAATGTTTTCAAGGGGTTGTGTTAGCAGTCCATGTGAAATTTTCAACTTATCCTTGTATTGTTTTTTTTATTACAATCCATTTGACCTGACATCAAATAGCTATATTGCCACATAACAGCGAATAAATACTTTGAAAATTCATCTATTTTGTTATCATCCGCCGAATAATTTTAAGATGCATGAAGAATAGTTCATTGTTTCTTAACAATCTGTCAGAAATTTAATATCCGTCGTGTGGCTGAATGGTCATGGGAAGTTCTACCTAGGTGACAACTCACTATATGTGAACGTCACACTAAGACGAAGATAAAAGCACTGACGCGAACAAGATGGGGCAATAACAACATAATGGATGCATATGAAAGAAATAAACTAAAATGGTAAATATCGTACAGTACCGAACTCATCACGACATAGTTTTAGAACTGATCCACGCGCATATAACGATTGTGATTCAAGCGATGTTAGACCTCAGACCATAAATGGCGAGGAGTTTCGCTTTAAAATAGTATCTTTATCTTTCTTTGATGGATGCGGTATTGAGTGAGGACGATTCATTCATTTACCTCGGCCAAGAAGAGACGATGGAAACAGCTGTTTGAAAAGAGGTTACATCTTTAACGTTTCATTTTGAGATGGGTAACATGTGAGATGCTTCATAATGCTACATGTTTCACCCTGTTTTTGGATGAAAACATGTCTCATAGACGTAAGGATACAGCTATTTGAGGGTTGTGACTTGTTTCACTCGCGTTGCCGTTTCACAATAATGACCCGAGTAGCTGTTTGAATCATCAAAGCTGAAATACGTACAGCAGAGTCGCAAAGGCGATATGTCTCAAGGAATGCAGGAAAAAAGTCTGATGCATGGAATTGGACACAGTCCCTCTTAACACAAATGTAACCGTAACTCGGAAATATCATTCAGCAAAAAAACAACAAAAAAAACAACAATATGATATGATTACCATTACCACTGGCTTCCAGATAGTTTTCTCCGGTCTTTAGCGATCGTGAAGATATCTGTCGGTTTTGAGGATTAACAGACTGACCAATTTAATTTAATTATTTGCATCATAATATAACTCTTCCAGGCCTAAAGTATTTGAGGCCTGCGCAGGCCTGGGGAGAGACGCCTCCTCCCCACAAATATTTTTTCTCCTTGAGCCAGAGGTCCAAAAACCTTCCACAATGTATTTTGGGGTCAAGCTTTACTAGAAAGTGCAAAAATCCAATTGCAGGATGGGCGCTTTAAAAACTTTACAGTTACGTCATATTCTAACTATGAATTTTGGTCGATTTTTCGGTCAGATTTACCATCCTGTTTATTTATGCTATGTTCTCCGAAGTAAACTTCGTAGTACACTAGGAAAAAATAAAATAAAATAGATTATACACTCTTTTAACCTAAAAAAAACAAAAATCCTGGAGAAAAAAACTAAAACACATGACCGCCATTTTAAATTTACTCATGATCCTTTTCTATGAGTGGTATGCAAATAGGGATATACTGGCCTAAATATAATACGCTGTAAAATCACGCAATTTCAGCTCCTAATGGTTCGTTGTTTTTGGACATAGAGTATAGAAACTTTGGTAGGGGGTGAACGCATGATGCCCTTCAGATTTAGGAGGGTTAAGGGTATTCGCGTTAAAAATACATATCAACAAAATATACAGCAGGGTTGACATCAAAAGAGTGATATTGATGGGGGCACCAATTAGAGTTCGCGTTGGAAGAAACAACAACTGTGTTCTCTATGTGACCAAAGCTACATCTAGTATTTTGAATGTGTGTAGCGCACCAGGAGATTTTCTGGACATAGTCAATCAGCCTTGCACGGAATTTGGCTCTTGTGTGACACAAATGACACCAAACCAGGAAGAGAGAGAGGAAATTATTTTTGATCTTTTTCATCTATGAGAATATTGGATATTGTTGGTGTGTAAAACGATGCTCCTCCGTTCTCACTGATTGTGATCACTGTTGCAACAACTCGATACGAGTCCAGGCTCACGTGATTTTAATAATTATCTGCGATCCATATTCCATTCCCCGAAACGGAATGGAATTTCAACGACTGTCGTGCAAGAGATCTTTACCGCGAGCAGGTAATAAATCATATACAAGTTACAGACATGTATCTAAATCAACAAGTATGGTCGATATTTATGTGTAATATAGTACCATTGTTGAGAACTGCTTTCTGTGTGCTGCATTAGGCTGTGTCATTTCAACAGACCACTGCAGCAACTTAAGTAAATTATCATTTTGGTTAATATTTGAATGTAAATGTTTAGTGTGAATTAGTGATATACCGGTAGTTCACCAAAACTTGAGAACATTATTGTCATGAAAAAATTGCAGTCTGTGATAAATGGGTTCACATCAGGAATTATGATGTACTGAACATGTATCTGCCTGGAATTATCATGTTCATTGTTAACCAAATGAGCAAGCCTGCATGTCTGTTACATATGCTCCTGCCTATATGGTTATTGTTCGTTTATACCTGAGGTTGCTTCCATTAAAGATAAGAGAATAAAACTGATGCAAGTTGAATTTAATAAATGTTTCGTGTATTTCAATTTCATTCACGGCCGATCTGTCGGTCTGATGAAAATGGTCTGTCGGTCTGATCGACTATTTTCAAACACTTCGACGTTTGAGTCGGGGCCGTTTCGGTTGGGACAATGTCGTGTTTGAGCTTAGACGTTTTATTTTGAAGCATGTAGTCGGCCGTAACATGTTTCGGATTGAGACATGCACATAAAATACATGTTTCACTTTGCAGGATGTCACAGGTTTCAAACGAACACATGTTTAACGACGAAATGTCTCATTTTGAGACACCATTACACATATAAAGATGACACGTGTTTCAAATTGAAGCATGAATCCGTTTCAAAATGAAATATGTATGCACTCACATGTCCCAAAAGTTAGGACAAAATCATGTTCCATTTTGAAGCGTTAAACATGTCGCCAATTCTTACAGTGAGAAATTCATCTTCTTCCATTAGCAAGGCGCATCACAAGGAGGCAGGTCCCCACGAGTGGGCACTTTCTCTGTTAGAACAAAATCTACATGTAAGTCTTAAAATCATATAGTTGTAAACATCCCTACAAAATTGTTTCAGATCCATAGCTTTGATGGGTTTTTTTCGTTTTATTTTTTTATTATTATTTCTTTATTATTATTTCTTTTCTGCCTTGCGATAGCACATCGTAGGAAAAGTATATTAGTATAGAAATGGGGTATTCCGCGTATTGACATTTGACCCCTGAGTGCAACATTCCGTGTCATCCTTGTCAACCCTGCTTCCCACAATTTTAGCCACTTTGGGTGATACACAGGTTTGAAGATCTTTCGGGACAACAACATTACGAGAAGTATCCCAAGTTTCCACTGTCTGGGTTGAGGCAAGTTCTTTCTCTTTGTGCCCATCTACAACATAGGATATTATCCCTTCGTAGCTGTCCTCAGAAAATGGTTCTAACTATATTTTATTTCAAATAAAGAAAAGGGAATCGGCTAACAGGCGGCGCCTATATAAACGCCTCAACCTAAATTTAACAATGTACATTTTAGAGGAAGAGAACAGTACAAAATAAAGAAAAACGAAACAAACATATGCAGTCGATAGATATGACATAGCAGTGATACATCACGAACATATTAGAAACTACAGAAGACACCTGCATACAAATACATCGTCCAAGGCAGCTAAAGATAACATTTTTAACAATGTTAGCCTGTAAGATATACCACACAATTTCATATAGATCTAAATATGACTAGCAAATCACGGATTTTCTCACGTCTTATAATATTATTATCAATGATGGTGTTGTTTTTTTGTTTTTCTTTTTTCGAAAACATCGCTGATAAATTTGAAATTAATATGAGAACATTGTTGCAACTGATATTACTTAAATTGTTCTGAACAGAGGATATAGCGGTGTACCCTGACGAGAATGCCAATATTTTGATTTTCAGACAAAGATGGGTCACCTAACAGGACTTTGTGAACATTAGGCGGTTCCAGGATATCAACCAAGTATTCTTGGCGAAGGTTATTATATACAGGACAAAAACATAAATAGTGCGAGGTGTCTTCATAATGATAACCATAAGCGCATATCGCAGTATCTGAAATATGGCGCAAAAACATGTACTTTAAGATTGCTACAATTTAATCTCAGTTGTGACATTATTACTTGTGCCGGACGTTTACCATGATAATAGTGACTAGAAGGCTTTGGAGATATCACAGAACATTGCTCTGACTTCCTTCCCTTCATCCATGGACTTGCATATAAAGTTATAAATATCGGCAAGTTGATAAACGGTAGAATCCCCGATAATAAAGTCAGACTGCTAAGTTGTAAGAATATTGTTTTGAGTCAAAAAATTAGAAACATCTATGCACACATTTTTAAAAACTTTGCTAATGGCACTAGTAAGAGAGATCGGTCGATAATTCGATGGAACATTTTTACTACCTTTTTTATGGGTTGGCATAATGTTTGCCATTTTCCAACGCGACTATATATATAGTGAAGCATTAAACAAATTAGTGTGGGGGAGGGCGAGTTCAGACTAGCGTCTTCAAAATTCGAGTATTGATTTTATGCGGCTCACACGCTTTATTTATAGGTAAATTTAACAGAACTTCTTCAACCCTACCTGGCCTGGGGGGGGGGCAAATGGCTCCCCTACCAAACTTTCTGCGCTATCTCCGGAACGACAAAAAATGGAGAGCTGAAACTCCTCGACTTTATAGTTTATCATATTGGGGTCATTTTGAGCCTATGTGCATAACCCCCCGGGCAGAGGATCATGGGTAAATTCAAAATGGCGGCTACGTGGGGGTACCAGAAAAGTGAAGTTTTTGTCATATTTCTTCAAAATGTCTGCTTTTCCGCGATGAAAAGTGGGCAAAAACTATTTTATTTCGCATCACATTAATTTTTACTAATTTATCATGCAGTTTTTGAGGAGAAATTGCATAAATAAAAAATTCGAAAAATCCGACCGAAAAATCGACCAAAAATGTCGTGTTTTAAAGATGACGTCATTGTGACGTCATCAAAGCGGCCATCTTGGATTTTTCACATTTTCTGGTAGAGCTTGACCCAAGGGTATAGTGTATTAAGTTTCAGCCACTTACATGTAGCTCTAGAGGTAAGAAAAATAATTACGGGGGCCATTTCGGCCCGCCCCCCCCCCCGGCCAGGACAGGTCCCAAAAGCCCAGGCCAGATAGGGTTAATATCATGATGGCTTATGACTATATTCTCGAGAGAATTTACAAATAAGGGAAAAGTTCGTAATGTAGCATAGTATCAAGTGTGGATTGCTCAATAAAAAATATATTAAGTACAGGAGCAATGTCCTCAGGTTCTCAATATGTGGTATTTTCATAACAGCTTGGTGGAAATACATTAGTGTTTGAGCCTTGTTCTTTCATATATATGCTAATAGGTTTTCACCAGTCTTTCGATGCAGTTACATACTTCGCCCAGTTTAGTCTCATAATCGTTTTTGGCTTGTGTAACTTGAGAGATGATGTCATTTCGCAGTTTACGAACTTCATGCCAGTGGTCCGGTAAATTTAACTGTTTAGCTTGAGCAAGAGCCCGTGCGTGGTGTCTCATTTGTCTACGCGAATCACTAGTCATCCAAGGGTTATCATTCGGTCTAATGGCAACAGTGTTCTTGAGAATGTAGTCCGCAATAAGTTGAAGAACTGTCTGAGTGAATAACTCTTGTTGAATTATCGATGTCTGTCGTGTTCAGCAATGTGTCCCAACCGACATCTTTAGCAGCACGTTGTAGACCATGAAGATTCATTTGCTTATAGTACAGAACAAGGCGGTTATAACAGGTTTGCTTATAGACTTTAAAATTTAAGTGAACAAATGTGGGTTGATGGTCCCTACAGAAAGGAGAAATTACTCAACTGTTGGTAATAAAATTTGGAGAAGAAACTACTATTAGATCGATTAGTGTCCTAGAGTGAAGCGTAGAGCGGGTGAGTTCAGTGATTATCGGAGTGAAACTGTACAACTGTTCAATCTTTGCTATTTTCGGATGAGTTACCTTAAGACAATCAGAATGAAGATCGCCAACAATTATGCATTTCATAAACACACGGTTTCTAGCTGTACATATGACATTTACTATGAAATCCCAATACGATACCGCGGCAGAGGGAGGTCTATAGATTGTTCCCAGAAGAAACTGCTTATTATTTGATTTTATTTCACATCAGGTTGCCTCTAATTCTGGTATCCAAATGTCGAATCTTTCTTGGAATATAATATTTTCTTTAATATAAACAACTATTCGACCACCGGAATCAGTCAGTCTGTCTTTCCTTAGAGGTTTATTATGATACACTAATATTTTTATTTTACCATCAATTACACTTTCGTCTAGCTTAGACTCGGTAACAGCAATATGTCATAATTACCAAGTTCGGTCGCAATGAGATCAACTTTGTGACTTGGGGCCCCAAACATTGAAGTGTACAAGCGATCTATTTGAATTTGGGCCAGGATTCGACTTAATGTCGCCCGCCATGAGCAGTAACAAAATTTAGACTGTACTGGAGTACGTATAGGCAAACAGTATAAAGCGCTGACCCATTTTTAGGGACAGGGCATTTTGCAGACGTATGACAGGGTATATTTTTGTATATATATAATGAGAAATGTGCAAGCGCACTATGCTCAACAGACAAAGTCGATATAGGCCATTACGTGCTATATTTGAACAGATATTAGGATGAATAGATATCTACTATTTAATCTTAGTAATATTTTCCAAATATCGAGAAGAAAATGGAGAGTGGTAACACCGGATCTGGGTCTCGCCTTTCTACAAGTAATACCACAGAGGTTAACTGGTTGTGTTACAAGCGTCTGGTCCGTCATTCATAATTTAGCCGTCGTCCATTAGAGAATATCGGCGTCCATAATCCAAAGACCTATTCCATATTCCACATAACAGTATTAGCATCAAATTCAAAAAGACAATCATAGTAAACATAAACATAGGCTTGTTTCCTGCAAGAGAGAAGCGGTCAACAGTTTTCAATGATGCCGGCAAGACATCATGATGTTCCAAAAATATCAAATCCATGTCGCTGATCAGTATTCTTAATCCATAATATTTGTTGTAAAGTCGTCATCTAAAGAATCATGTATCTCAGTCACGTTTTGATTGTGGCTGTTCATATGAGTACCATGAGGATCTTGAAGTACATGGGTTCATACGACCCCTAGCGCCCGGTTAAGCGGAATTAGACACAAGTTACGAAACGTAACGCCATGTATCGCCAAATTTGAGAAACTTTGAGTGGAGGCGCTTGGTGGTGTAGCCCTGTTTTATAAGTTTCTGCAACAATGTTTTGTGACGTTGACTAAAATCGTCACATTTAACACAGGATCTAGCAAATGCTACTAGGCGTGATATGTATACGCCATATGCAGGTCCCACTGAAATATTACTGTCCAAAAAGGGATAGTTTACGATGTCGAAATTGTAATCATCTCTTTTGTCATACAGTCGACGAGTCGACGACATGTAACTCACGTAGGTGTATATAAATTGTAATGTTATAACAATTTATTTACCGTATCTATTATACCATCAGGTACTCGGGCAGTAACTCTATCATATTATTATTGAATCCGGCGTTATTCAGATATCACTCCGCCGTAAGTTGTATCAACACTGTTACACATGTCATATTCATGCTTCTCACAATCATCGAAATGCTCGTTTTCACATAGAAATATCATCTTCCTATCGAAAGGCAACCTTATTTTACATAACGATGGCAGGTATAGTCTTGATTAATTAGACGAAATGTATATTTGATGTAGTTTTTCTAAGACAGGTTTCTAGATTCGGTTTCTAATGGATATACTTGCCTATTTAGGGGTATTCTAGCTGTTCTTTAAAACACGTCAGTTAGTTGAATACAGGTACCATATAACGATTGTGATAATGTGATATCGTTGAAAGGGCATGGATCCAACATATCAACGATAAAACCAACACATTGTCCTACAATTTTGACGACTTTCACTCCAGCGGAAGTTCACCCTCCGGCGGAAGTTAATGCAGCCGTTTAGTATGCAGGGTGGGTTCTCCGATTTCGAAGTGTACAGCCGTACCAGTTCTGGTGAACTGATTGCAGCCTTTGTGAAGAGTGATTGAGCAATGATGTTGCACTGGTAGACTTCCCTACACCTTTTTCAAACAACATTGTGAGACAGTCCCCCCCCCCTCCACCTCCCCATGACTGGGAGATTTTACCGGACAGCTGCGGTACGGTAGATCTACTTGTTGCATACATCCGCTTATCGTGGCCGTCAAAACCACATTTTCGACTTTTTTGTTTGGTTTCGTGAGAGAGGACGACATATTTCCTCTTGTTTCCATCGGTGCAAAACGATGATGAAACTACAGTCCACGGGCAACGAAATGAATGAATATATCATACCAAACTCTGTATCTCAAGAGAACTGGAATACAGATAGGAAGTGATTTTCAGGAGTTAACCGGGTTGACTAATTTCTCTATATGCCCAATAATTTGTGTATTGTGGAACGAGAGAATCCCTTTACCGTACTCCTACAAGTAAAATGTCAAAATCTCGTTCAAGGTCCAGGAGATGTCTATTTACGAAAGTGACTATTTACAAGACTAACCGACATTATCTCGGCTCTTTTCTCTTCCAAATTCTTGTAATTTAACCACCATTTTACTCAATACAAATAAATATTTAAATTGACCCCTCTTTCATGTTTTTTAAAAAAAAATTGACGGCAATATTTGAGCAATATTATGCACTAAAATTCAAAACGATTTTACACTACGGCTATTTATAGCGAAAAAAAGTAGTGCGGATGCCGGCGTGACATACATGTAGATATTTTTAGATTCATTGAAGTATGAACCCAAAAATTTAGCGCTAATCAGCCAATCAGATTGCCGGATTTACGACCAATACGGTTAAAATTTAATTATTCAATAATATCCATCGATTTTGGACATGATTTTCGACAGATCTAAATTGACAGTAATATCTCTCTCGTATGCCTCTCTCAGTCAGGGCAAACTTGATGCTGCTGGTTCAGGGAGCGGAGTGTTATTTATTTGAACTAATGATATTATGGAACGTATTCACAAAATCTGTCATTCACTACAATGCAGTTTATGGATTGTACCAATACCCAACCTCCTTTTGCAGGTATGTATAGTCCGTAATCACCCTTGTGTGAAATGCTGTTTTGTGCGACTGAGATTTAAACGGTCTGTTTAATACAACAGGAAATGAACGGATGACAGTTCGGGACAGTTTCGCCACCTTCGTGGGATGTCGTTATATTCCGATTAAAACAAGAGTTCACGCCGAGAAATAGCTATTACAGGACAAGCTGGAGAAAATGGCTAAGGGCAAGAGAGTCTCTTAATAACAACATACACGGATACGAACATCGGAATTCAGCACAACTGATCGGGGGCGAACTTTACGACACAATGAGGCTTAGTTTGCTTACATATTGGCATGTTCATGGAGGTCATGAGATCACGAATACTATTCGGAAAGCCTAACGGCTGGTCTTCGTATTGGATATTACACTCAAGCTGTCTAGTTTAATTGGCATTGCCAGCTCAAACATATATACTCGCTAATGCGAGTTGCTTAGCAATTAAAGCACCCGTTGCTTCCACATGACTGGAGCGTTGTCTTGCGTCTTGTACTTTGACAAACAAGAAACGCTATTCCAAATCGGTGTACTGTGCAATATTATCCCTTCCCCACCGCGAAGCTAATTGGGTTAAGTCCTATGCACAATTAACGTCTTGTGAACGATTACATGGACTAATAATACATTCAGTTCCGTTGGACATGCTTTTATACACACCAGAGTTCCGTCTAGGTGAAAACTGCCTATCTTCACAGTGTAGTGATACTACGATTTCGAACCTTATCGCGATATTAAGGGTTATTGCGATGCTAAGGCTCCACAACGCCCTGTGCAGTTTTATAAAGATAAAGATCGAAATATGATGTCCTTCCTGGAATGTAGTGAATCCCTCTATATTGAGGTTGGCTCTTTCAAGTTCCCTCATACTGATGCTATATAAGCTGCGAATAAAAGGACAACGCTACACGGCACATCAGAGCCTCGTTTGAAAGCGACATTGATCGATCCGAGTAGAAGGCCCGGCTCGGGAACTTCTGCTGACAATCCCGTGCAATGAAACGTTTCCTGTTCGGATATAGAACGGAGCACGCAGCGAATAATTACCATTCACAAGCATGTTGTGATCGTATCTGTAGTGGACCAATCGCGGGCTAATGTTACATGGACATGCTTGGAGTGCCTCTTTTGTTCCCGCCCAAATAATCCCGGACTAGAAGCAAACATGCTCGACAATAATGACCACGATGTCGACGTTCCTGACATAATTCATATACTTTTCGTTTTCATCGCTTGGAAAGGGTTCGCCAACGGAAACGTGTGATTCCATAGCCTAACCATCACGAAGAGCATCCTAAAAATATTCACAGGCGCTACAAATAAGTGTTCCGGGTAGGTAAGTTAAAAAAATTCCAAATATATTTTGATTATTAGTATTTCCTTACTTTAACTAGCGTTATTGGTGGTTTTATCATTGTTGTTTTAGTACGTATTAATTACAACCCACTCTTTGAGTTTAAAGATATCTGTAAACCCAATTGTATGTTTAGTTACGTCTGTCAGGCTCGAAAGTTCTACCGATCAAATTATTGAATAACAAACAGAATAAATAATAATACTTTGAAAACAATCTTGCGCAAATTACAAGCTTGAGTTGAGCATTATTATTCTTTTCAATGAGATGATAAAAGCAAAATAATGCAGAATAAATAGATGAAAACACACTATATACGAATATACATTTAGCATGACAGTGGATATATAGTAATAAAACACTGCAAAAAATATAGAATGGGATCTAGCGAAAACGATATATTGTTAACAGGTTTCGGTGATATACGCCTTTTCAAAACAAAATTATTTCATAGTAGGAGCAGTTTTATACTGGTGACAATTACCAATGGCTACATAAAAATAGTACAGGATTTAGAATATAATTAAACTTGATATACTTAAGCGAATAGCCTCTCCAAATAGGTTTATTTACAGATATTGGCAAATATCGGATAACCCATTGTGGTGTTATTACATAACGAGAGTTGTATTAAAAATCACGTAATATATAGTCGAAGAAGTGATAAAAAAGGCATAATTGCGATCAGCTTATTATCAAATTATAGGGGTGATCAACATCGGGTCACAAATCAACAAGTGTGGCTAGTGGTAGAATATTTAATAATTATCCGAAAAGTTTATGTCAGACAGGAATGCAAGAAATTTAGGGCAACATTCCAAAAGTTATCAGCTGCGTCCCTATTTGCCCGACGGTGTTAGCGGTGATAGCCATACACAGTGGTGAGGGGACAGCGATACTTAATTGGGGGAGGGAGCAGGGGCGGACTATATCATTTGCTAAGCCTAATTCCATCTTCATAGCATGCTTCAAGACCAGAACGTTTCGTAACCGAATAAACCTGGCACATGACATGTGGTTTAAGTGTGGCAGTGCAGTGTAGGTTTTCATTTTATTGAATTTGAAGAAAAAAAAGATTATATGTTTTAACGCGGAATTCCAATAAAAAGCCCCCCCCCCCCGCTCCTTCCTCCCCCCTTTTGATGACAAGATATGCGAGTGTTTTGATGACTTGACTTAGTGCTCCATAGCTTTCCCAACGGAAAGAGTGTGTTACCGGATTTTGTCAAAAGAATAATATGCCATTTCTATGAACATGCAGTTGCGTATAATATCACGAGCCTATGGAATATTCCCGTCATATCTCGCGAACAGGGATCCGGCGAATATATGGTCCCACATTGGAGCATCAAGTCACTGGAGTTCTCTGTGGCCGCCGTGAGCTTGTCAGCGGTATACATGACACCACTCGGGATTATTTTCGCCATATTGTATAGTCTGGGTTTATTCAACGACATTTGGGCACTTTCCAGGATCATTGGAATATTTCCAAGAATAGGCAATCAAAACGGCCAAGTATATTCTGATTAAAGGACAGATTTTTCACTTCAGGAGCAAATAATGGCATGAAATACGACAGTGAATCTTTTCCAATAATCTACAGACAAAATTGTACGGCGGAAAAACTTCGAGAAAAGTTGCATCGATTCAGGTATATTTCTAGATTGAAAGACGTACCGTCTCCATTTAATCATTTTGAGGGGATTTAGACTCACCATATGTTTTTGCATTCACCTGCTTCTCATCTTTCTTTTGCAGGGTTTCTAAATACAGATGGCTTCCAGGATTTTAAGCCCAATCCAAGGTCAGGTTCGATTATCTCAAAGTACGCAGGATTGAGTGGCGGTAAATCCTCAATATGTCTTACAGGGAATAAGACGAGACGTCATTATTTACATTGGAATGGTTAATTGATAATTCATAAAACACAAGGACCTTGGTTGCATAAGGTATGTTAAATTTCCTCTTACGTTACATGGTTATATCATGGCTAGCGTTATGAAGAACTCAGGAGCTGTGGCGAATATCTCAGTGGGTCACACCAATGGAAGTCGGAACGAGAACTGTATCTACAACAACAAAGATTGTATACCTGACGACGACTATCTTGATATGATAAACGAACATACATTTCCAACTAATTTGGAATGGGTTTTTGTTGCTCTCTACGTCGTCGTGTTTTTCGCTGGACTAGTGGGGAACGCGCTCGTGTGTTACTCGGTATGGCGGAATCACCACATGAGGACCGTGACAAACGTGTTCATCGTCAATCTGGCTTTGGCCGACTTTTTGGTCATCTTGGTATGTTTACCGCCCACGCTACTGGCTGATACCACGGAGACTTGGTACGTCACCGGTTACATGGGACAGGTCACCTGCAAGGCCGTTCTTTATTTACAGGTAAGTTTAAATCCCACCAATTTAACCATATCTGACCAGGGGACGGGGGATGGGTAATTATTAGGCTATATGCAAAGGATCATGGGAAAATTAAATTGGCGGCCACGAGGTGTCTTAAAAGTCGCCTTGTCGATATGTTTTCTTCATTTTTCGCATTTCTCTTGCCTAAAATGACGTAAAAGTAATTTATTTTGCCCAAACTATTCATTTTCTATCGTATTCACGAAAAATGAATTTAAAAAATCGGAAAATCGATACAAAAATATGTGAGAAATGACTTCCGACACGATGAGGTCTCTGTGGCGTCAACATGGCTGCCATATTGGATATTTCTACATTTTCTTGTAAAACATGACCCAAATATAATAGTATGGACAGTTTTAGCCATCTATCTCAAGGGTAACGAAAATAGGTAGGTGGGAATTCCCATCCCCCAGCCTGGGACAGACCCCCCAAAATTCCCCCAAACCTGGGACAGACCCCCAAAATCCCCCAAGCCTTGGACAGACCCCCCAAATCCCCCCAAACCTGGGACAGACCCCCAAAATCCCCCCAAGCCTGGGACAGACCCCCAGAATTCCCCCAAGCCTGGGACAGACCCCCAAATCCCCCCCAAGTTTGGGACAGATCCCCAAACCGCCCAGGCCTGGTCGTGGGTTAAAATGACACGTAGCCTTCACCGACCATTGCATCACCACCTTCTTTCATTGATACAGCTCAGGTGGAACGCTATTCTCCTCGCACTAGCGTTCAAATCCGCACATCCAGATTGTACAGGCTGAACCACGTATACATTCGCCTATCAGATATTACCTCAGATAAGATATACCCCTCATGCAGTATGAAACCTTCGCCGTGTGTGTACCATCCCGTTATATAGCTTTACCATGCGCCTTTATAGTCTTGGCATTGTAACGCATATGATGAATAAAGATCAGACCTGTAAATACACTGGCCCTGTTCATCCAGTTCGAGTTGACACTCCTGTCACCGGTGAACACCTGCATCATACTCACACATTGTTGATTAATTCAGGTCAGGTACATCACGTTTTCACATTATCACAGAAGACCAGACTTTTCCTGGAAATTGAAAACTGAATTTGCCCCAACCGTCTTAGAATTGATTAAGTCAGATTACGCAGATTGGCTAGTACATGTTTTGATTAGGTGCCGAGCGATTTTTTGTATGTACGTTCTACGCTTGATTAGATTACATTAAAGAAGCTTCCTCGTCATAATGGGGAATATGTATGAGAGTTAGAGCTTCTACTGCTAGTTCATCAATTGGATTGCCTGAGGATAGAGCATCTTTGCAGCTAATAAACACAACCAGGGATGTCAGTAACTAGATCAAACCTTAGGGCACAGACTTTTAATCTAAATAGCATGCGGCATACCCGACATTGAATAGTCAGCCTTCGATCATAAACGAAAAGACATTTCGTGTAACAGTCAGCACCAATTCCATATGTTTATGGAATAAAAATAATACGCAAGATGGTTCCCCACAACAGAGTAGGAGTCAAAAGTTTTCAATGATGCCAGTAAGACATGATGATGTTCTTTGCACAGAATCCTAATCTATACCATTCACTGTGGGTTTCCCGAGTATTTATCTCAGTCACGCTTGTATCTCAGTCACGCTTGTATCTCAGTCACGCTTTCATTTTAATTATTCATTTGAACACCATGGAGATGTAAAACAGCAAGGTAACCAAGATCTTTGGGTCAAAATGGAATTTGACCCTTTGGGTACGTCACGTCTATACCCAAAAAGATCTGGTCAATTTGACCCAATCCTTCTGACATTGTGGTATAGCCCTGTTTGACAAGTTTCTACAGGAATATACTGTGGTGTTGATTAAAATCGTCACAGCCTGCACATGATCTAGCAAATGCTACAAGGTCTCCCTGTGGAGTCATCTGGTTGCTTTTTTGGTCACCAGACGTTCCCACCTGTTGCTTATCTCTCAAATTTGTTACCTGTGTGTAGTAGCATTCTGCTGGTGGGCGGTTCCACCAGCAGAATGCTGCCATATACAAGTATCGTACAGGTATTTGTAGTATATTTAGTACCAAACGAGGTTTGAATGACAACACATGAACAACTTGGTTCAGCCATGTATTCCCAGAATGACCTTCCTTTTATTCCTCAGATACAGAAGAGTTCCATTCCACCAATTCATGGTGTAGGGGAGATAACTCTATACCACACTCCTTCCCCCATATGCCAGAAATTGTAGAATTATGGGTATACACTCAATTCTAGTTCAGAATAACACATTTCAAACTATTGGCTGATATATGATGCCTCACAATATTTAAGATTTAACCAACAATGTCTGTAATTGTGCTCTGAAACAAAAGCACTTTTGAGGAATGTTAGTGGAATATGTTCACATTTACTTCTCATCATAAAATGTCAGCACAAAGGTGAAAACAAATTAGAACTCAGAACATATGTACAGTTAATCCAATTAGTCTCAACGTTATAACTTCTGTCTTATTATAATTCGGATTGTAAACTGTGATGAACCGATTATCATGTCACACATATAGTTACAAGTCCAATCTGTTTGGGGGTTGTCGGTTTCGATATGGATTTCTTCTAGGATTCAGTTCAGGACCAGACATACATGTAACAGGACTAGATCCATCCGCCGCACTCACCATTTCTGGTGAATTGCTCACGGCGTCATTGGCAGAGTCGACTTCAGTCACAGGATGACCCTGTGGTTTTACAAGATCTTGTTTTGAAGGATTCACCTCAAACTCACCTGGATATTTAGAGGAACCTGAACCGGATGGCACTATACTGACTGAGGTTGGGGTTTCTAGCGCTGGGGTCTCAATTTCAAGCTTTGCTTTGTTAAGCAAGATTTGGTCGATGTGTACATGTCTGAGATTGCCCTCCACCTCTACGGCATAGGTCACCGGTCCGAGTTTCTGTACAATTTTGCCAGGTAACCACTTCCTTAACCCAGATCTGAAGTTTTTAACCAACACATTTTGACCTACTTCTAGTTCCCGCAGTGCCTGTTTCCCATCATGATGCAATTTTTGTTGCATCTGTTTCTTCTCGATCTGATCAGCAAGATTGGGTTTCAGTAAACTCAACCGTGTTCTTGGAACGCGTTTCAAGAACAACTCGGCGGGAGTGACACCAGTAATGGTGTGTGGGGTATTGCGGTAAGACAAGAGGAAGTTTGCTAGTTTGTGCTGGACATCAAGTTTTCCCAAGTTGGGATCGAAAACTTGCTTGAGCATCATATTTTTGAATGTTTGTACATTCCTTTCAGCTGCACCGTTGGATTGTGGGTGGTACGGGGGGACCCTAACATGTTCTATACCGTTTGATCGAAGGAACTGTTCAAACTCGGCACTAATAAATTGAGGCCCATTGTCCGACACGACAACTTCAGGAAGACCCCATCTAGCAATCAAGTTTCGTAAGGCAGCTATGGTTTTCTCTGTGGTGGTGGATCCCATTATACAAACTTCTGGCCACTTGGAGTGTGCATCAGTGCAAATAAGGAAGTTTTGTCCATCTTTTTCAGCGAAATCAATATGGACTCTCTGCCATATCCGTTGGGGCCAAGGCCAAGGGTTCAAAGGTGCTGGGGGAGGGCCATTTCTTACCAGTGAACATGACACACAATTGTTCACTTTCACTTCAATGCGCTCATCAAGACCAGGCCACCAAACATAACCACGTGCTAGAGCCTTCATACGACAAATACCAGGGTGTCCCTCATGCAATATACTAAGTATTTGGGTTTGCAGTTTCTCCGGGATCACGACGCGAAGCCCCCACAAAATGCACCCTTGTTCCAGCGATAATTCCAACTTACGAGTGAAATAGGGCTGAAGACGTTCATCTAACACTTTGTCAGGCCATCCCAATTTCACAAAATCTACCACCTTAGAAAGAATGGGGTCTTTTGAAGTGGCTGTACTAACCTGTCGACTGGTGACTGGAAGACTGTCTACCAGTGAGAATTGAAATATCTCTGGCTCTATGGGAGCAAACTGTGTTTTCTGAGGAAGCCTAGATAACGCATCTGCGTTACAGTGGAGACCTGATTTCCGGAATTCAATGTGATACTGATATGCAGAAAGCACAAGTGCTCATCGCTGCAAGCGTGCAGCTGCTAGAGTAGGCACAGCAGTATGTGGCCCAAATATGGTGGTCAAGGGCTGGTGGTCAGTTACTAGGGTAAACCATCTGCCATACAGATATTGATGGAGCTTTTTCACTCCGTACACAATTGATAATGCCTCTCTCTCCAACTGGGAGTAGTTTTGTTCACTAGTAGTGAGGGTGCGGGAAGCAAAAGCTACAGGCCTTTCATCACCATTGTCCATTGTATGGGACATTACGACTCCGACACCGTAAGGTGACGCATCACAGGCCAGACGTAGAGGTTTTGTGGGGTCATAGTGCACAAGTAACTGACCTGAAAGAAGTAACCTCTTGCACTGTTGGAATGAGGTTTCACACTGCTGTGACCAATGCCACTTGCTGTGTTTTTGTAGCAATGCATTCAAGGGGTGCAAGACGGTGGATAAATTGGGCAAAAACTTGCCGTAGTAATTGAGCATACCAAGCCAAGCTCTTAACTCATCTTGATTACTTGGACTGGGAGCATTTACTACAGCTTGGACTTTCTCTTGGGTGGGGCTGATGCCATGGCGGCTGATGATGTGAACTAGGTATTCTACCCTATCTTTCAGGAACTGACACTTGACCAGTTTTACCTTGATGTTGTGTTCTTCTAGGCGTTTCAGAACAAGTGCTAGAGTTCTGTTGTGGTCGTGAACATCCTTGCCTCCCACTAAAATATCGTCCTGATAGCACTGGACATTGTCAATGCCCTGCAGTACTTGATCCATGACATTCTGAAAAATGCCAGATGCTGAGGATACCCCAAAACTCAATTTATTGTATCTGTAGAGCCCCTTGTGTGTATTTATTGTCAGATATACCTTGGACTGCTCATCCAACTCTAACTGTTGGTATGCGCTGGTTAAATCTAACTTTGTAAAAACCGTACTCCCAGCCAGTGTTGAGAATAAATCTTGGACTGTTGGAAGGGGGTATTGCTCTACATCAAGGCATTTGTTAACTGTGGATTTGTAGTCTCCGCATATACGGATTTGGCCATCGGCTTTAGGCACAACTACAATGGGAGATGCCCAATCACTGTGGGATACCTTTGAAATAGTTCCCTCTTTCTCAAGTTTGTCTAACTCAGTTTCCACCTTCTCTTTGAGTGCATAAGGCACAGGCCGGGCTTTGCGAAAAATAGGATTACAATCCTTTTGGACCTTGATTGTGGCCTTATGCCCTTTTATGGTGCCTATCCCCTCACTAAAGACCCCTGGAAATTCTCTAACTATGTCAGGGAGGGCCCCATCCTTTTCCTGTATATGGAAAATTTTAGACCAATCAAGGGTGATGATGGACAACCAGTCCCTACCTATCAATGCTGGACTATCATTGCAATCGATGACATATAGTGGGAGGTTGTCATGCACTGACCCATTATATTGAACATCAACATAAATTTTGCCAAGTACGGGCAATTTTTCCCCTGTATAGGTTTGCAGCCTAATGCTAGCTTTTTCTAGAGGCACAGTGTGAAAACTTTCTCTATACTTGCTAACAGGTAGAATTGACACTGCAGCTCCAGTGTCAATTTCCATCTTCAGTGGAGCTCCACCGACAGACATTTCTACAACATGATGTTTACTGTTGTTATCATCCATACTATGTATGGTGAACAGGTTGAATGTCTCAAAGTCAGAGTTAAGGGTGTCAATCCCTTGATCCTCTTCATGTTCTTGTTGATGGACGCACTTGACTTGAGCAAAAGATCGGGTTTTCGTTGATTGCTCATGGGGCTTCCGCTTTGGGCATTTGGCATGGGCGTGGCCTTTACCTTTACAGATGTTGCATGATCTCTCTTTGAACCAGCATTTTTCATGGGGATGATTGTTTTTTCCACACCGGAAACACGGTTTTCGAGTGACTTCAATTTTGTTGACCGGTTGTGAACTGAGTTGTTTCGCCTGTTCATTAGCAGCTTCCATTGCTGTGGCTATGTCTATGGCCTTTTTCAGTGTCAAGTCCTCTGCCAACAGCTTACGTTGTATCTGGGGGGACAACAAACCACATACCAGACGATCTCTGAGGGCTTCCTGCAAGAATTCCCCAAAGTTGCAGGAATCAGCCAATCTACGAAGCTCGGCCACAAACTGAGAAACAGTTTCACCCTCTTGTTGTGTTCTCTTATTAAAGCGAAAGCGTTCTGCAATAACCAAGGGCTTTGGATGAATATGTTCTTTGAGAATGTCACACAATTCTTCAAATGTTTTACTGTCGGGTTTTTCTGGGGCGATCAAACTTTTGAGTAGACCATAAGATTTTCCTCCGATGACAGTCAAAAATATGGCTCTGCGCTTGGCTTCTTTTCCAGGCCCTGTAATTTCATTAGCTATGAAGAATTGTTCTAACCTTTCTACATATTCTGGCCAGTCTTGGCCCTCTTTGAACTCGTCTATCTTTCCAAGTGTCGTCATGGTTATTCTACTGGTGTTGTTGTTGTTGTAGAGCTAAAATAAAATAGTTCAAGTTCAATTTGTCGTTGACAACTGAGACCACCAGTCTTCGATTCTGGGTTGAGATTGCGGTACTGTAACTTGTGTAACTTTTCACAAAGTTTTTGATCCCATCCTCGTCGCCAGTGTAGTATATTTAGTACCAAACGAGGTTTGAATGACAACACATGAACAACTTGGTTCAGCCATGTATTCCCAGAATGACCTTCCTTTTATTCCTCAGATACAGAAGAGTTCCATTCCACCAATTCATGGTGTAGGGGAGATAACTCTATACCACAGTATTGTTTATTGTTTTGCTGGGAATTTAAGCCGTACGACGTCGGGCATTACAGGTTTTTTTTCTAGGTATTCTTGCATTTACCAGGTTTACTCCATGTTGAGTCATTTACTCTATCAGACGTCCTCGATGCTCTTCCATTAACATCAGATGAGTTATTTGGTTAAGCTGATCTGTCAGCACAGCTCCTGAGTTAACCCTACCTGGCCTGGGGGGGGGTACTTTCCGCCCCCCCCTGTTGGTTTTTTGCTTGTATCTCCGGAACGACAAAAAATCGGGAGCTGAAACTCTGTGACTTTTTCGATTATCATATTGGGGTCATTTTGAGCCTATTTGCACGACCCCCCGAGCAAAGGATCATGGGTATAATCAAAATGGCGGCCATGTGGGGGTACCAGAAAAGTGATGTTTTCGCCATATTTCTTCAAAAATTACGCAAAAAATCAGCATGTTGATTCAACGCGATTCTATGCATTTTTCTGAAACATATGTCTTAGCATCACCAAAAAACACCCCCTGATTTGTTCCCCCTCCCTCCCTTCCCCTATTAACCCTACCAGGCCTGGGGGAGGGGGGGGGGGGGCCAAAATGCCCTCCTACCAAACTTTCTGCGATATCTCCGGAACGCCAAACAATGGAGAGCTGAAACATTCGTGATGTTATAGGTTATCGTATTGGGGTCATTTTGAGCCTATTTGCATAACCCCACGAGCAGAGGATCACGGGTAAATTCAAAATGGCGGCCATGTGGGGTACCAGAAAAAGTGATGCTTTCGTCATATTTCTTCAAAAATTTTGCTTTTCTCTACGGAAAAGTGGGTAAAACTTATTTTATTTCATATCAGATTGTTATTTGCTAATTTATCATGCAGTTTTTGCGAAGAAAAAGCAAAAATAAAAAAATTCGACGATTTTGACCGAAAAATCTCTAAAACTGCTCTTTTTGAAAATGACGTCACAGTGACGTCATCATGGCGGTCATCTCGGATTTTTTTATATTTTCTTGTAGAGCTTGACCCAAAGATATAGTGTGTTAAGTTTCAGCTCTCTAGCCTTTAGCGATAGCGAAAATATATAGGGGGGGGCACTTTCCGCCCCCCCCCCCAGGCTGCGGTACACCCCAAATCGCCCAGGCCAGATAGGGTTAACGTATATAATTTCGGTTAAGCCGGGTGCTAGGGACCATTTGGATACTTCATAGTCTCCACATGAACAGCTGCAATGAAAGCTCGGCTAGGCTACATTCGAGAATACAGCGTATTCTCGGTTCTGAATGTGAGTTGCCGAGGGAAGCTTTCCTGTGGAGTCATATTATTGCTTTCAGTCACCAGACGTCGTCAATTTTATCCACCTCTTGCATATCGTTCCAATTTGATACTTTTGTCTTTGGGATCTTCTCTTTCTAGTTTACTTTTACAGTAATACGACGATGATCCCGATACTAGTATACATAATGGATTTGGCGCCATTAAGCGAAAGACGCCTCCGTTTGACATGGCTAAAGACCAAAATCAACGCAGGCGTAAAGTGATACATTAGGCAAACACTAATTACATGTAGCTTTTGCAAGAGAGTAACGGTCAGCAGTATTTAATGATATCATCACATTATCCATACCAAGTAGTGGTGGTGGGAACATAGAGCGGCTTAATATGACAAACACTCATACATATCAATCGGCAAGATTATAGTCTGACAGTACCGAAGGAATCACGAGTGATGCTCGTTTCCTGTACTGTTCTTTTGTCAGAAATGTTTCAGTTTACCTGATCATGTCATTGTGCATACTTTTAATGACGTAACAACACAGTCCCACTATCACAAGACTTGGGGTTCTTCAATTGTACCATATCGGACAGTTTTAGTCAGCCCTGGTCGATTGCGTGCTTTCGTGGCATGCTTTCAGATGACAATTGCTCGGATATATTTTTCATAAAACATTAGTTCAGTAGAACGTGCAATAACAGCGACGAGGAAAATCTGTTGGAAGCAGCCAAACATAGCACATGTAGTATAGGCGTCAGACTCGACATTTAATATGCAATAGTCAATCACAATATAATTACTGCGTCAATAACCGAAAGATATATTTACGATAGACAGTTATCACCAATTCCAACATGGCATAAATAAAACAAAAACAAATAAAATAAATAAAAAAAATGTTTCTTGCAAGAGAGAAGTAGTCAACAGTTTTCAAAGGGGGCGGCAATAAACCAGGAAATCTATTCGTTCCATATATTACAGAATTTGAGAACCTGGAGGCGTTTGGTTGAACAGCCTCATTAGACAAGTTTCGACAGGATCTAACGAATGCTAATAGGCACTGCTGTGTTGGATGAAGAAGATATGAATTTGAAGTACCAGGAGTCGCATTTCTTCTAAACAAATATTTCAGGATCCATTGTATTCATTTCCGACATATAGCACAATGTGTTACCGTTAGTATATGAAAATACAAGGTGACGACTAATATTAATTTTTGCGAAGGTTTTTTAGTATAGAGGTTGTGTGTTTCATATCTCCATGGTGTTCAATTAAACATGTACAAACATCGAGTATGGGACACAGTACAGAACTACTTATCGATATGGATTTGACGATAGCAGCATAGTCTTGTTGGCAACTGTTAAACGTTTCTGACTTTTGGGGATAAAAGCGAAATAGCTATTTCGCTCACCCCACGCCCATCATATCCCCATCGGAAAATTGTGAGATTTTGGGTTTTATTTCCTGCACTTCGGTGCATTCAGAGCCGATAAAGGAATTATACAGATCTATTGTCTTATTACATTGAAACCATGTGAGTACATCACTGAGTCCGAGTTTTAAACGAAAAAAAAGTTCGTAGTGACAACAAATACTAGGCAGGCGGTCCGAGTATATTTGACAGTCAGAGTATACACAATATGATGCCAAGATGAGAATGCGATATAGGCTATGCATGTAGGCTATTAGTCATGTATTTGTGATGATAAATGATTGGTGTTGTTAATGAACCTCGATGTACATTCTCTCATTGTCAGAGTTTGTAAATATTCGACAGTTAGGTTATATACCATCAGATGCCACGTCGAGAATAGGAGTGTAGGCCATATATAGATTCAAACTGTCTGACCAAGAGCATTAAAGCATAGGATTTGAAATCGTCCAAAGGGTGAAGAAGCATGGAGAAGACAGACGATGATGCCATGAACTTGGATACAAGACACTAAACAGACAACTTGTTGAGCGCTGAGGAGAATTTACAAAAAATATATGACTTCGTTATGAACTATTCAGCGATGACTAATGATATCACCAATTAGTCATAGTTTTGCAGTTTTCAAATAGATAACGAATGAAAATGCGACTTGAATTAAGAGATGACAAATTAACGAAACACGAGCCGAATCCATTGCAACTACCAATCTGGGTGGTACTTTAGAAGCCGAAAATGTATCTATACTAATATACTAATTATATGTACCGAGTATAAGAGCTTTATGAAAGGTTGGTTGTTGCTCATTTTGGCCGCAAACGCAGAGGAGACATGCTTGTATTGAAACCGCAGCCGTAAAGAAATAACGCGAAAAGTTGTTCGACATGTCTTGTTCAGCTCTGAAGGTGCATTTTGACAAACATTTTCAGTACATGTTCTATGAATATGGAGGTAAGAGCTTGAGGTTAGATTAACGGTGATTATCTTTTCCTTCCATTCCCATCTGTTCTTTAATTTCTTTTTTGTGTGTTTCCCTCTAGAGGGAGGGGACGGTGAAATTCGGTCTAGGTTAGACTGATGGATTTTCTGAGATGGGCTGAGAAATATATATCACGTGTATCCAAAAGAGAGATAAGCTTGGCATTATAGTGACAGAATGTGAACGATGTGAAGTGGGCTTCTCGAAAACCTGTTGTCAAAACTCCTGCATGCAGTATTTCTTGAAACAAAAACTACCAGTAAACAATTATACACCAAAATCATTTTTGAACTTTTTGTAGTTACCGTTCTCTGGCCTTATTGATAGGAGAGACAGCTACAATTATATTTCCACTGTCTGCTAGACCCATAGTGGGATTCCAAGAAAAATAATACATGCTTCTTAATACCAGCATAAATCTCAGTTGAATGGGGTTGAATGGGTCTGTTGCCCACATATACAGAAATTGAACCGTAATTCCCCCTCTCTCACTCTCTGACTTCAGTGTCTTGCGTGTTAACGTCAGTTTATTGCATTAATTGACACCGAGTGCATTGGATTGTATTAAATTAACTCTTCTTTCAAGGTTGTGTACGTATGCTGTAAAGCTGTAAGTTTTAACTCTTACGCAAGTTCCACTGAGACGTTTTTAACTCTCAATTTTAAATGACCACAGCTGTACGTGGGTCGGCAAATGTCATTTCACCGTCGGTCGAAATCCTTGATGCTTGATGTCGAAACTTGAGATCTGACCACTCTGATTGTATGCCTCAATATCATTGCGGCTGTACGTCTACAAACTATTGTTATTGTTATATTTTGTTGTTATATTGGGGGGGAGGTCACATTAGCAGATAGGCTGGTCCCCTGTGCGACATTTCGTGCCTTTGGTCGGAGCTTGATCAATAAATAATAAAGTATGTAAATAATAATACCTCAGTGGCCTCCATTGCCATTGAATGAAGAGTTTCGAGTTAGATATTGGACGAAGCTGTCAACAATTACAGAGTTATCTGGAAAGCAGGTTTATTTGTATACACCTCCATACTTGTACACTCGACAGTTTTCTAGCTGGTCAAATCATCGATCCGCTACCATCAATCTAGAAGGGGGCCGTTGAAGGAGTAGGCCGGTAGATATAGCGCTGCGGCTAACAAAGTCGATGAGAGGTTATATCTCTTGGGCAATCATTATCATAAAACAGTGCTTTTCCATGATGATCATTCAGCGACAGGAACGTCATACTGTCTTCTTGACATCAATGAGAACGGTTGGCCGCTTCTACCGTCCACGAAATTTCCGTGTGCTCTTTCAACTTCACCCTACCAGGTTTGGACGATTTCGGGTCTATCCCAGTCTGGGGGGAGGTGCCCCACCTATTCATTTCCGTTATCCCTTGAAACAGAAGGCTGATAGGTCCATACCATATACTTGGTCAAGTTCTACAAGAAAATCAAAAAAAAATCCAAATGACCACAACGTCTAATTTCTTTGATAGGTATAAAGAAGTTGTTATCCGTGGAGAAGTTGCTATCCATTTAGGAGTATTAGAATGACGTCATCTTTTCGGAAGCCATTTTTCGCCTATTTTTTGGACCAATTTTCCGATTATTTTATATTGCATTATTTTCGCACAATCAATATTATAGAGAATGATTAGTTTTAACAATATAAATTACTTTTATGCCATCTTAGGCAAGGAAAATGCGAAACAGATGGACAGAAAGGCAGAAAACACAACATCCTGACTACACCTCGTGTTCGCTATTTTGAATTTCCCCTTGATCCGGTACACCTAGGATTATGTAAATAGTTATTGACGTCAATAGGATTCGCGGAAAAGTCAGAAAGTTTCAGCTATCTTGTTTTCTTCGTTCGGGAGCTGCTATGCTACATGTCACATTTATAGCCACTCGTGAGGCATCTCATAAAGCTTGAAACAACTTTTTCACGTAAGCACAGATAGATGGTCTGAAATCACTGTATGGGATTCAAACAGGATCAACCTCATCATCTATATGCCTTAGCCATTTTATCAGCTTCAGTATTACCTTTGATCTCAACGTGACCAGGTATCCAACAAAACAAAATAGCAATCTGTTGATCAAATTTACAGTCATATAATTGTAGAATATTCATGATGGTGGGATGAATTGAATTTTCACTCCCAATCGCTTGAAGGCATGACAGTGAATCTGAGAATATGACATATTTCTTCATTTTTGTGGACCCAATACCTTCTAAAGCCGACAATAAAGCTTTTGCTTCTGCAGGGAATATCGAATTTTTACCTGGTAGTCAATTGTTTTTAGTTTTTATTAAGGGTCATAATGTAGGAGCCCCCCCACGCCATATTTTCCAACTGCAAACCCGAGAGGCGGAATACCGAGAGCCGACATAGTAGTCCCGGCGACAGTTCACATCTCATATCGTTCCAACAACCTCAAGGCAATGCAATTATTAGCAATATGTATAAATTCCTGGCATTTATTATTTATTATTTAGAAATATTGGGCGCGAAATCCATTCCATTCAACATGTATCTTCCCAATAATTCTTTCATTATGTAACGGGCGCCTTGGCTTCATATCTTCAGACTCCTGTGTGCCGTTTATATTTATTTCGTTGATCTATTTTGTTTGTGTGTAGCAGGTTAACTGATCCTTTTACTGGTCTGTTGTCCAGGGTAGCGAAAAGTCTAACTGAACTTGAGAGACGGCATATCTCTCAATGTCGTGGTTTGCGCCAAACTCAGTTGAAATGGACACAGGCACACGAACAAGACATTGTAAATCACGTGGTCATTTCATCGGCGATGCTGGGCGGCGGATTATCTCAAGGAAAGATATCACTGCTGTCGGACTCGTCCGCTCTGTTTGTTAATTCCATGTATACATGTATAACCAATAATGCCAGTTTTGCTATTAGTCAAACCTAACTCTAGTGAGGAAAGATGTGATTCCGATCTTGAAATTTGAACTTACACGATGTTGAGCGATATCAGGAGCATTTCACAATACTCCATTCATTCATTTTGAAGTGAAGTTTAATTTGAAAATTTTCGAAATCAGACCGCGACTGTTTAACTGGAAGAGGGGTCAGTTTTCTACGACACTTCATGCTGAGGATTTATAGTTAAAATGTATTTCGATTACTGACACATTGTCTGTGAACGGCTGCTCGTTATCGGTTATGGGATATCTGCAACGATGACCTATTCTTTCACTTCATTTACCCGCATCTGACCGCCAAAGATTCTGGTTACTTTTTTCCCCCAGTGAATATGACTAATAGTACTATCAGATCCGACATTCTGTAGTCATACAGAATTTACACATCCTTAATCGAAGTATATTATTTCATCAAATAAATCACCAACTTTAGATAGGAATAACCAACAATATATATATGAAAATTAACTATTTTCCTTCAAGAGGGAAACAAGTGTGTTCAAGATTAGCTACTTGATCTAGAACGCTGATGTTCGAAAGATTCAACCCGCAATATTTAAGCGCTGTAATACATTTGTATACGACAAAACCCAGTTGACAAAAAGCTACACCACGATTTATTTCCTTTCGCATGGCATGAATGGTATGAAAAAAACAAATAGAATTGAAATTACTTGCAATAGTTTACTGTATTTCTGTTCTAACAGCTAAATCTCTTGTAGTGTGTGTGAAATTTCTTATGCTCTTTCATTCGCGTGGGATTAATTGGTATGGTAGACCTGTCTGAAGGGGTTAGTTTTATAATCTTCTTGCTACTCCCAATGTGGTAACCGTATACTAGCCCAGTTCCCGGCATGGAGGATGGCCTTACACCAAAGTTGATTAACTTCGAGGATTAAAGAAAGAGCGAATTGACGGTTATTGGGAGATCTGTTGGTGCGATAGTATTCTGCTAGGAAGATGGAACACAAACTCATAACAACCTAACATTTGACCTTTTTGCATCGGCGCTGCTTCAGTATATGCGGGCAATATTTCCTATCAAACGTAAAAGTCGCTGTAAGGGGTGAACATCATTTCTCGTTTCTGTCTCTTCACATTTCTTGTTTTCACTAATAATCGGAGTAAATCGATGTCTGTAATTTTCCACGGAATGTCTTCACAGTTTTTGGAATTCTTCCAGATTCCTTTCCGTCGGGTTAATACTTGAAATAATGATTTAGATATTATTTTTCATAATGATTTAGATATTATTTTTCATATCTCCCTCATACAGGAAAGGCTGTTTAAAATGGATTTTCTCGTGGCAATGCTGAAATAACGCTGATCGCCGCTCTGTGCCGAGCCGAATAACGTCTGTGGATCTCATCTCAAATGCCTCGCGGAGTTTTGGACTGAAGGATAAGGCGGATTCAACGGATTGCTCTGATTGGCTCCTGATATTTCGCTATCTTTATCAATTGGTTGATTAACTGCCTTGTCCTAAATAGACTAGCTATTGTGAAATGAAGGGTATTATACGATTAAAACAAACACAGTAAAAAACAAGACTGCTATCGCTACGATAGAAAACGAAATCTTCAAAAGTATACTTTGATCCGTAGATCGACCAGATTTAAAGCCGAATCGTGAATCGGTAGTTTGTAGCAATTGCCGTCGCTAGTATAACCATTTCCACGATCTTTGGAATTATAGCAGAAACAGCAGATGTTATATAGTTATCTGATTTAATGATATATGCAGATTTATTGTTAACAATCTGTATCACAACTACATTGCTCCCTTAGGAGACATCCATGAACGAACATGGCATTAATACACACATCATCCGTAGTCAAGGTACGTCTGACAAAACCGTACAATCCCAGAGGGTGAGTCTGACATAACGAAGACCAGTCGTATTAGTTTAGGAGTCACAAATGTTACCTCATGACCTTTCCAAATCTGCCCATATTTATGGCAGTCCATTTTGGTATTTATTCCATTCAACTTTAATATCAAACAATCTCTTTTAGATATTAAAAATAATATAAAAATACTAAATAATAATAAAATAATAATGAAATAATATAAAAAAATAAAATTTTATTTGGGATAAAAAAAAAATATGAAAAGATTTTTTTTATATATAAAATAAGCCACTGAATATCAAAACGGCGCATATATATGGCAAACTTTTTGATATCAGAATACATTTTTCGATACCGAAAAATGACGTTTTCTTATAAAAAATATGTTTGATATCAAAAACAATTCTGGATATCAAAAATAAATTAATAAATACCAAAATAAATTAATAAATACCAAAATGGCGCACATTTATTTTTGGTGTAAAAAATCAGTCGATTACATTATATTGGCACCGAGGTCAATGTAATATATAGAGGATATTGCACTGTTGAGTTTGAATAGCATAAATATTTGTTCGAGTGAAAGGTGGAAGGATAACCCACGATACGCGAAGCGTCGAGTGGGTTATCCTTCCACCTTTCACGAGAACAAATATTTATGCTATTCAAACTCAACAGTGCAATATTCTATTTATTATTTATAGAACATTATTTTTTTTATCAATGTTGTAATATTAGACACCGTGGGCTGTCTTTTGAAGTAATTTTCTAACACAAATTAGGTCGGATTTTATTTTGTTTATGCCGCGGAGAAATACAAAGACATTAGCCAATGGGAATGGAAGAGTCCCGTCTGAAGTCACGTGCAACTGTCAATCAAGCGGCGAAAGATCGCGATCGAAGCGAGAAGAAAAATCTTCTTGAATTTAGAAGAGTTTACAGACTTTCAGTTTACCCGACAGTGAAAGGAAGGCAAGTTCTCACGAAGGACAGTGACACGTGGGCCTGTTGATAGCTGTCTACATCTCGGTTCAGTTGAATTGCCTGAAGTGAAACCGGAAGAACGGGCAACAGAAACACAACACTGCTGACTCGACTCGCGACTGTGCCGAACACGCATGGTCGGATAAACACGACAAACTGCAACTTCAAGCTCTCCGTCTGGGTAACTGTATATGGAAACCGCTATGCAGCATATGAGAAATCAACTTTAGAGCTATCCCCTTTTAGCTTGTTTGTATATCTTTGGGCTCGAACGTAACTGAAGCAGAAAGCCAGCCCATCGCAGTTTGCGGGTTTCACGCTTTTCCGCATCATCTTTGCGAAAGTCTATAAGGACCCAAGGTGGTTAGTAACTTTACTTCTACTCATACCAGTATTAATTGTGCATTCTTGGTTGACGTAACAACTGTTGTTTTATGTCGAAGGAGCCTAAAAGTTCACTTACTGCGAAAGTCTAAAAATAGACCTGACATCACGATATCAGGTCATATCGTCCAAGGCCAAATCGTCCAAGACCAGTGGAAAAAAACTTCGCCCAAATATTGAGACAGATCGACCGACGATTGAGGCCGATCACTCAAAGTATTTTATAGATCGTACCAGCGCTGCGTGGATATGTTAGCTAACACTTAAATAAAAGATATATTGAATTTTATATGAAATGATCTGTATATATATTCATTCCATGACGAAGTTTTGAAGGGTTATGAATTGTTGGCAAGCATTCTCGGAATGAAAGTACCGTAGTGAAAGAAGTAGTTCCGGCAACGTCACTGTCAGGTCAGAGTTCACATGTACTCAGCAGTTAGATAACAAAAGTGTTATCTAACTGCAAAAGTGTTATCTAACTGCAATGAAAATATCACTTTTAAGAGTGAAGAAAATATAAGGATTTCACGGTTATATAAATAATAAATTGTATTACCCCCTGTTTTAGTGAGACGTTTTTGCTACAAAACGGTTCCTCTGATTAAATCCATATTTGATATGCTTGCTTGCCGCTTCAAGAGCCAGAAGCCTTTAGCAATGTAATCTTTTTTAACTGATCAATTTTATTATTCGATCCATGAGTTAAGAGTCAGTCTCTGGCATGTCATACATGTCATGTCATGCAGAAGAACAGCAAATTTTAGTTTGTGGCAACTGTAAACCCACTCTCTATAACATATTGCAGGTTTTCTAAATTTTATTAAGGGCCCTGCTTCCCAAAATAAATAATAGTATAAGAACTATTCTCACTGCTTCCCGCTGATCTATTTTTTTGCCAATTACAATCTAATTCAAGACTACAATTATGTCGATCTGTAGCACCAAACATGATTGATACAACATAATTTTCGTGAGTTAGTGTAGCCTTAAACAGTTGCCACAGAGCGGAAGGGTTTACAGATGCGCAGCTTCGTATCAGCTCTCAATTGTATTTGACCGCACGTGTACACGAGTCGGCAATATGTATGCATCGATATCATTGCAGTTGTACGTCTACAAACGATTGTTATTGTTATATTGTTGTGTTGTATTGGAGGTGGAGGTCACATTAGCAGATATGCTGGTCCTCTCTGTGACTCTTCCATTCATTTGGCCTGAATATGTATATATTAAGACTTCGCTTGCCTCTATTCTCATTGAATTAAGAGTTTCGGATCAGATAATAAACCAAGCTGTTAAAAAATACAGGTTCATCTGTATAGCAGGTTTATCTGTATATGCTTCTCTACTTGTACACTCGAGAGTTTCCCGAAGCAGTTCAAATCATCGATCCGCTGTCATCAATCTAGAAGTGGGCCGTTGAGGGAGTAGGCCGGTAGATACAGCGCTGCTGCTTAATAACAGAGTTGATGAAAGGTTTAATCTCTTGGGCAGTCATTATCCTAAAGCAGTGCTTTTCAATGATGACAATTCTTGGGCCAAGTTCTACAAGAAATGTAAAAATATCCAAATAAGTGCCAAAATGATGTTAGAAGGGCGTCTTCTTTCTGAAGCCATTATTTGCCTTTTCTTTTGACCATTTTTCCGATTACTTTACCTTTCGATATTTTCTCTCACTTAATATGATAGAGAAAATTAGTTTCAGCAAGATAAGTCACTTTTATGTCATTTTAGGCAAGAAAAATGCGAAAAGGGAACAGGAAAGACTGACTTCCGGAAGACACCTCGTGGCTGCTATTTTGAAGTTGCTCGTGATCCTTTGCACGTAGGATTATGCAAATAGTTATTGACTATTAAGATTCGCGGAAATGTTATGGGACCAATATGCCCCTCCCCCACTCCCGCCCTGGTCAGAGAAGATATTCTGCCGACATGAAACAGGTTGCTAGGGTCATACTGTAGTAGCCCCCCCCCCCCACCTCCAAGCGATTTGCCATCCCAAGAGGCTGAGTGTGGAGTGCCGACATAGGGCTCCCGTCGGCAATTCACGTCCCATATCGCCCCATCAACCTGATGGCAATGAAATTATTCGCATTATATCTAGAATTCCTGACATTTATTGGCACAAGTTAATAAATATTCGGCACGAAACACGTCCCATTTTACAAATATCTTGCTGATAGTTCCTTCATTATGTGACGGCGCGGTTCCGTCGGCCGATGAACAATCGGCCGCCTTGGCTTCCGATCGCCAGACTCTCGTTTACCGTATATATTTATTTCGCTAATCTATTTTCTGTATGTGGCAAGTATATCACTCAAATGTCTTTGTTTGCCTCAAACTCAACTTTAATGGAAACAGGCAAACGAACAGAACATTTTCAATGCGAGAGAGAGAGAGGGAGAGAGAGGGAGAGAGAGAATTAAGGGTTAACGTCGCCCTCAGCAATATTTCAGCTATATAGCGACGATCAAACAAAATTCTAAGTTTTCAAGTTAATAACATAGTAATCCAATACATTAAAACATACACAACAAGCCGATTTCTCTCAAATAACCTAGATACAGACTTCTTTCACCCGATTAAAAAGATCTTCTAAAAAGACTCCCCTTGCAATCTTAAAATCTATACAGTCGATAAGAATATGTTTCACTGTAAGATCTTCGTGGCAAGGATACACATTGGGACTGGCTCTTTCTTTAGTAAATGTTCGTGACTAAATCGTGAATGGCCGATTCTACATCGCCTTATCATGGCTTGATCGAAACATTTCTAGCTGTTCAGATGAGTATAGCCTACAATTTTTTATGAACTCATGAAGTTTGTTATTATTCACAGCATCCCATAAAGCTTTCTCACATATGCGCAGAGAGAGGGTCTGAGATCGCTCTATGGGATTCCAACAGGATCAACCTCCATATCTAGGACTGCCTTAGCCATTTCGTCAGCCTCAGTATTGCTTTTGATGCCAACGTCACCAGGCAACTAACAAAACACAATATCAACCCGTTGATCAAATCTACATTCATATAACTGTAGAATATTCAAGGCGGTGGGATGAGCTAAGTTCCACTTTTCAATAACATGACCACGTGATCATTTTCATCGGTGATGCTGGCCCACCTGTTGTTATCTTAAGGACAGGTATCACCGCTGTCGAACTGGTTATAATAATATAAGTATAAAAGTTGTGAGAATGATTCTATCTAGTTTTGCTATTGTGAATACAATGGCGATGAAACGGCAAATACATCCACAGAAATATTCTATTGTAATTACATAAAAAATGTTTAATTGGAGCGATATGCGACAGGCGAGAAAAATTGACCACGTCTGCCGACTAAAAAGCAACCATATGACTCAACAAGAAATTATTCGTCGACACCTAACATTCAGACCCGAGAATACGGTGGATTCTCAGACGTAGCCGCAGTATCTCAGCTGCGCTTTTATTGCGGCTGTTCATGTTGAGACTATGAAGTATTCATACGGCCCCTAGCACCGGCTTAAGCGGAATTAGATACGCTAGCTCGGGAGTTGTGATGACAGATCAGTTCAAACAACTCATCTCATGTTATTGGATGAGCATCATGGACGTCTGATGGAGTAAACGCCTTAACATGGGGTAGCCTGGTAAATGCAAGAAACCTATAAATTACAACACATATAAGGGAAGTGGGAAGAGGTGCCGACATACTGACTGCGTCATATGACTTCACAGAATAGTCTTCTGGTAAAGCTATTCCAAAGCACATACCAAGAATCTAACGATTCGTGATATGTGTTGTATCTCAGGTACGCTTTTATTGTACCTGTTCATGTGGCAATATGGATGATATGACCACACGACCCCTAGCACCGATATAAGCGGTATTAGATACAAATCTAGAGAGCTATGATGGAGATGCCCTGACAACTCGTATACTGGTAATTGGTGAGCTGTTTCGCTGTGACAACTCGTACATTGGCGATTGCTGAGCTGTATCGTCGTCCTGTAACTATCCTGTAATATCCGACGTCGTACGGCTTAAATTTCCCACCGAAACAACAAACCTACATATATTTGTCGAGTGTACAGAGGGCGGGCCTCGGGGACTAACAGTCCACCAGCAGAATCCTACCATATACAGGTAATTAATTGGAGCGATATCACAACACATATAAGGGAAGAGAATATGCAAGAGGCGGGAAAAATTGACGACTTCTGGCGACTAAAAAGAAACCATATGACTCTACGGGAAGGTATTCGTCGACACCTAACTCGGGATGGAATAAGGGTGGGACCCCTGAAAACAAAACGCTGTTGTCAAAACTATTTAAATTGTGTTCATTAACGATTCCGAAGCATTCCACAATACTTCATTCATACATAGAGAAGTAAGATTAATCGAAAAATTTACGAAATCATACAGGGACTGTTCAACTGGAAGAGGTCAGTTTTCTACGACACTTCACGTTGGGGATTTATATATTGAATATATTTCGATTACTGACACGGACGTTATCTGTGAATGACTACAGGCTATCGGTTGTTGGATATCGGCTACGATTACGTATTCCATCACTCTTTCCTGAACATCATCGCTAACGATTCGGACTATTTTTGTAACCAGCCATCGCCCATAAAGAATTTCCACATCCTTCAAGGAAATACTTTATTTCGTAACACCAATCACGAACTTCAGGTAAGCAAAACCAAATATATATGAACATCAATTATATGTGTTGTAATCAATACATTTCCTTCAATGTATTTTTCTCTACAAACTACCCAACAATAACTATAATGGGTCACTAGACCAGAAATATTATGGATTATACTGAAACCAGATTGCTTATTTAATGACATTTTCTTTCCGTCCCTGGGTGTGGTCTTGTGGCTAAGCAAGTGTGTTCAAGATTATTTACTTGATCTAGCACGCTGATGTTCGAAACATTTAACCCACACTGTTGAAGCGCTGTTATATAAATGTATACGCTATACAGCATGCGTATATTATACGTTTCATTGATCGTGTTGAAAAACTGCAAATACACCACAGTAATACACGAGACAATAAGAACACCCAGTTGACAAAAAGCTACACCAAGATTTATATCATTCCGCATAGTATGAAAAAACCAAATAGCATTGAAATTACAATTGTTAATTACTTATGCCAGAGTTCGCAGTATTATTTTTAAAGCTAAACCTCTTGTAGTTTTTGTGAAATTGTTTGTGCGCATTTCATTCGACTGGGATTAATTTGGATAGTAGATGTGTCAGAAGGGGTTTGTTTTTTAATCTTCTTGCTACTCCCTAAGTGGTAGCCATATAATAACACAGGGCATGGAGAATGGGCTTACACCAACGTTAATCAACTTCGAGGATTGAAGAAATGGCGAACTAACGGTTATTTGGAGATCTCTTGGTCCGATATTAGTCTGCTCGGAAGATGGAACACAAGCTCATAACAAACTAACGTTTGACCTTTTCGCATCGCCGCTGCTTCAGTATATGCGGGCAATATTTCCTATCAAACGTAAAAGTCGCTCGGATGGGTGAAAATTCTCGTTTCTCGTTTCTACCTCCTCACATTTCTTATTTTCACTAATAATCGAATTAATTCGATGTCTGTCCTGTAGTTTCCCACGGAATGTCTTCACAATTGTTGGAATTATTCCAGATTCCATTCCGCCAGGTTAATACTTGACAAAAATGATTTAGGGCTTATTTTTCACATCTCTCTAATACAGGACAGACTGTACGAAAAGAATTTCCCCATGACAATGCTGAAATTGCGCCGATAGTAGAGGTTAAAAAGACAGTTCAACGACAGTTTTTCCGGTGAATCTACTGATCGGACAGATCTGAACACGTCACTTCGGTGATAACATTACTTCCTACAATGACGTCACGTCCAGTGACGTGTCAACCGTAAGACGTTACCTGGCTATCTTAAGACGTTAAATGACGGACTTCAGGCGTGACGTGACATAACACATTATATGGCTATCTTAGGCCATGACATGGTGATCTTGAGACGCTACGTGGTTTTTTCATGACGTGACGTTGCTATCTGAAGAGGTTACGGTGTGTGGCGTTGAAAGGATATTGGTGTAGGAAGATCTTGAAGATGGTACGGTGAAGATCCCATGATTTAAGGAAAATTGTCTTAGGATGGAATATGCATGCCCAGGACATTTTGAAAAGTATGCCTGTGGGCCAAGGTGTGATGGACGTCTTTGAGATTGTAGAGTAAGGTGAATGAAGGTGATGATTGATATTTTTGGTATAGCATAATATTGATTACAACGAGGTGAGTGTTGTATCGGGAGGGTATTTTGTGATCGTGTATATGGATAGGATAGAAGAGATGGGAACTACATGTTCCGGATCCATTGTGAGACCTCCCAGGGCGAAAGTGCCGAAAGCCTATAGTATCGTATTGATTTTGATTATTTTGCAGGGTTGCCATGTTATAAAGTTATACGTTTACATGTAAATTTTATATGGTGGACAGCTTGACTCAATGTTACACTATTATTAAAACTTACACACAACTTGAAATCTGAAAATATTAAAACAATTATATTATGTCTATATCCAGCTTCCATTACTGGTAAGTGATTATGGTTTAACGAACGGAATTTTGCCGATACACAGGGAATCCGGCACATTCTTAGAAAATTATGCTAGTGTTTTCTATAGGAGAAACTGCCATTCATATTATCCGTGTGTGTTAGGAAAATAGGTCTTAGTTGAGTTGAGAGGTAGAACTGGACAATCATACCCAACGGACAATATGCTGTTTTACATTAACATCACTGGATATTGATCTGTGTACGATTTATCGAAAGTAGAAAGCCTATGTTTATCATATCATGCTTACATGCTGACTATTTTTAAGGTAGTTTCCATACATGAATACATAAAAAAACATAAAGATATTCCTTTATCATTGATTTTGTTAAAAAACAACGCAATGTTAATAAATATTACTGCAGTCACCAAACACGTGAACATAAGTATATTTGTTATCTAATTGTGATATTTGTAGAGATCCAATGTCTGTTCCAAATTTACATTGTAAAGTGTTTGGACAGAGCTACTGCATTTTGTATACGATTACTACCGTACCACATTTTCCGGGGACAGAATACGAACACACAATGAGTTCATAGCATCGTGGTATAGTTTCTAGAATTAAGCTTCCCATGCGGTCGAAGAATTGCATCGTAAACTGGTAGTTTTCAAATTTAGGTCGAAAAACCAACTCGGTGTATCCCCTTATTCAAATTTTCCATTTATAGCTGTTCTCTGTTTACTGACTATCAGAATGGGATAGTATTGATCTGACAACGTATTGTGATATATCGGTCTTCTGTATTCGCTAGTCTGCAGGCGTGAATTGTTCATTCGTGCCATAATTATAACAGATGTCATCGTTCATAGATAACTTGTGTGCGTGTAGAGTGCTTGTGTGCTTGTTCAGACTACACACTGAACCCATATGGCCAGGACAAGTCGAAATACTTAACCGTATAATGTCTGTTCATATAAATTGACACAAATTTGGTGAAATGGCAAGAAACGGGTAACGCCCGCAAACGCCGCTTGAACCTGCTAACGCCTGATAGCGCCCCCTAGCACCCGCATTCGTTTGAAAAGTGCCCAATAGTTCACTTGTTCCCCGTTACCGGACCCACATTAGATATATTCTCACCAGATAAAAACAACTGTCACATACCAGTATGCATACAGTAAAAGAATTTAAAGTTTTAACCTGTTGGATCAACCCGAAATCGCCCGATAATGCCAGTCAGTGCTCGCTAACCCTCGTCTCAACATCCTTGAGAAAGAGAAAGAGAGAAAGAGTGATCAACACGTTCACAAGTTTTCATATATTTTATTGTCCCCAATGTTACGTGGTACCCAAGCTAACGAGTCACGTTTGGTATGTTTACAAGGCATAACATTAGAGTGATATCCGTCTTAATCGCGCACTTGATATTGATTGTGCATTCTTGAGGCTCATCTTCGGCCATCTCGGACATCATTTCCGTGTATTTTTCAGCATTCGACAAGAAGCTTCGTAAATCACCGTCAGTTTTTCTGTTCTCATTATTATCCAGTAAGATTGCGCCCTCCTTCCTCAACAGATTCGCTATGTACCAGTCCGGGAAAGTTCGATTGCAACACGTCCCTGAACAGCTGTTTCCACATCTTGATAGCATTTTTAGACCATCTCTGGGCGCTAACCCAATATCCTCTTATATGTAACTCTTGGTGTTTATGATGGCCCTATGCTTAAGATCTCTCTTCATTTCAAGAGGAATGAAGGTATATTTTTCATAGAGCCATTGCAATTTTTTTGTGAATCGGAGTTGCATGTTGATATACGCCTTCTGTAAGGTCTCTTTATTCTGTCCATCTGGCTGGATAGCAGAGGCGTGTGTGTCAAGAGCCTTATCCACAAAGCGATCCCAAAATGACGACCCTCTGTCGTCCGTGTCTGGGTCACCCAAACTTTCGCTTTTCTGGGATGAGCTAATGCTATTCGCGTCAGAGGATGAGCTTTCAGTATCCGTATTAACGCGTAGTCTCTCATTTCTACGTTAGAGACATGGATCTTCTTCCGATGTCTAATGATATTGTGGTACCTGTGGACGATCGGCTACATTCAAAGCAAGAATAAGACTTATTGAGCTGAACGACAAGAGAGAAGTGCGCTAGTCTTTCTAATAGGGTTGTATTTATGAATGAGTGCCACAGCGCCATGTATACCCTGATAGGAACAACCTTCGTTATGCTTGGGCGGTGTTCTATCCGCTTTGGTTGATAAGCCACCACGGCGTAATGCTTTGATGTACCGTCCATAATGCGTTGGCAACCATTGAAGCTCAAGCTTAATGTTTGCGGGCGTTGACGGGCGTTTGTGGGCGCTGACGGGCGTTATCGGCGATTGCGAGCTCGGACGAGCGTTAGCGGGCGTTTGTGGGCGTTGGTGACGTTGACGGGCTGAACTTTCACTGTACATTACGCCCACTTTCCAGTTACCCTATCCTACTGGTAGGATAGCTGTACCATCCACGTATCATGGCCGGACCATCCACGGATGATGGCCGGATCCTCCGTGGATGATGGCTGGATCATCCGTGGATGATGGCTGGATCATCCACGGATGATGGTCGAATCCTCCACGTATGGTTTGGGCCGTGAACTGACGTGCCTGCACTATACTGAGTTTCACTGATAGATAATCATATGTTTTCGACGAGTTATAATCGCATATAATGCGGGATTATTTCTGATCGACGAAAATAATCTGGAAGAAAGGGGGTTTACGGTATATTCATTAAAAAGTATGAATTCATCTGTTCATGAAGTGGTTTGCGTGAAGATTCGTATATTTATGTGTTCTTGTATTTGTCAATGGCTCACAAAGTAATATATTTGTGCGGAGAAAAATATCGACACTCCTCAAAGTTCCGTATCATTGTCCTATAATATTGAGCCTTGCTATACCGATCTACCCGTAATTTGCATATTTTATTGTAACGGTTGTCCTCTACTTCTACTTTAGTCTATTATCTTGATTATTCTCGCAAATATTTATTAGTTTAGCACAGGGTAATGCAATAAATTTGATCTGCGATTGGCGTTTTCCGATCGCGAAGAAAATGTATATATATATATATGCTCTCTGGGAGGTCCGTGCTATACTCGTTCGCACATGTGCGTAGATTTTGTCATACATGTATCTCTCTTTTCGTATGCATTTTCTCTTTGGAAAACGTATGTAATCAATCTCAAAAGAGTGTATTTCCAAATTTAAAATGACTACATAATAAGCTAATAGTTCGGGCAAAATAGTACGCCCATAATAAAAGTAATATTTATTTGATCAGACTAATGTCGCGCTTTTCTAATAAAATTTATTTTGTGAAAGTATGGTTTCCTTCACTATTTTATTCACATCTGGAGATTTTTTTGTTATTGTATCTTCATAATCTTTGATTAATTCTGTCAATGTCAGAGAAAAGGGAACCCTTGGTAAGTAACCCTGTTGAAATAATTGTGTCCACCTTCGCATACGGAATTATTTTCGCCACTTGCCATTCTGGTTGATTTATTTATTTAATTGTTCAGTTAAATTTCAACTTTTACACAAACTGTTTTGTTTCATCGAACCACCTTTTGTCTGTGTATGTTCACCAGTCTATTCTGTTGTTAATACGTTGATTGAACTCTGTGTTACTTCCGACTTCGATGCTCATAAACAAGATGCTTTATTTATCCATATACAAATTTCTGAATCAATTCATTTACAAGCACTATATATATTTTAAAACAAATAAAAATACATAATTTGAAAGATATATAGCGGAGATTATTGTACAGTTTCGTATAAATCTATTTCAGTAATGGACTTTATAGAGTGCATCTGAACGATAATAGTAATCCATTGATTATGGTTTTATAATAATAGATCCCATGCATGTTTTTTTATTCCAATTAGGCATTCTTACCACTTTCTAATATACTCATCGTCACGTTAGTCCAATGCATTATTTCTATAGTAAAATTGACGTAAACTTTCATTGTACCCATTCATTCTTCGGGGGGGGGGGAACTCCCGGCTTCAGCTCGTAACCGAGAGCTTGATAATAGCCAGGTAAATCATGCGATTATCTCTTGAAAGTTATCGATCTTCACTTTTGAAGTGACGATGATATAATCACAGTCGAAATATGGAATATTATATCACAATGACTTCCATTTTCGGAGTTACTTTTCATTTTATTTCACTTTTGATACTGATCCCTTACTGATACCCTGAAACCAGTGGATGTAATACGCCTCATCTATGTCTTCGTTGGTATATTGCATGGTACAGCTAACGCAAATATGGATGTACGGTCTGCAAGGTTAGGTAGTCCACAGACTTGATTTTGAAAACAGAGGCCATTTCGCCGACTGGTCATTTTTCCCTCCCTATAGTTCTAAAAAAAAATACAAAATGATTTTAAGTTTAATTTTGGAGATTGGATTGTTGGGGCGCCTTCCCTTCTTGATTCATAAAGAACATATGCATGCAAAAATTAACTGTGGAAATTGATGTTTTCGGGCGGCTTCCCATACGGTTAAAGAATGGATACGATAGTATATTCAATTGCCCCGAACATCTTGACAAGAATATATAATGAGAAACTAAACAATTACTTACTCAGAAGGTAGTCTCCATAACAAAATTCATCCAGCCAAAAAGGTTCTTTTGTAAATAGGATTTCGCCATAACATGCAAACGATTCCGACGACCGCTGGTTAGAAACGATCCGATTTAACATCTCGCAGAAAAAGAAAAAGGAGAAATAATGTGGAATTCTACTTTTATTTCCATCATATATACAGGTTTGTTGGTTCGCATTTGAATTGTTAACACTGCACGAAGGTGCCTATAGCTCCGACGGGGAACCTCTCACGTGAAATATCCAGTAGAACTATAATTTTGAACACAAAACTTCTTTGATTCAACGGCAGTTAACTTGTGCATACAAGGAGATACAGACTATCCTTGTTTTGAATACTCACGAACAAAATAATTCTAGAAATGAAGGCAACCTTGCTTCCTTGTCTAAAGAAATGAATTAACTGGTCTTTACGGTAGTTTGTTTGTGTTTCACTTCATCGGTCTAAACAAACGAAATAATGAGTATTTTACGGCTCCCTCGTACCACTTGGTTTATATGTGTTTCACTTCAGCGGTCTGAAGAAATGAAATAATGAGCTTAAAACGGCTCCCTTCCTTGTAGATCATTTCTACTCTCAGAATGATAAATAGATCCACCAATCGGTTAAAACACCTCTCACATCTTGTTGATGCATGGGGCGTGCATGAAATAGTGAAAGATGACCATTATTTTTTATGAAATTCACATGGAGAATTAATGTAGAAATGCTTGATTTACGATGATCGCACAACAGTAATCATTACATACACTACCAGTATTCATTATTTATTAATTGAAAATCTTCGTTTTCGTCACAATCATTTTCAATATGTGACGATACGGAATGAGATTCACATTATTTAAAGAATTTATACGGAGGTAGAAAACGAAAATCATAATGCAAAAATCACGTGCTTGGAGTATTACCAAAAGGCTGAAGAGAGGCCGTCGCCGATTGGCTATCGGCATGGGGAGACCTGTTTACAATTGCCAGTCTTTCAGTTTTGATCGTGGATATTCTCTGTACTGTCATCTTCTGTTAGGGAAATGTTGAGAGTTAAACATGTAACAGTATTTTACGATGATGTGATTGAAGACCGTGAGGTCGTCAAGAAAGTTTAAACCCACGTGGCAAAGGACGAGTGTGACACAGCGGGAGTTTGCTAAGCCGTAATAATTCGACAAAGCCGATCTCGCCAAGGAAGCGGTCTATTTCTGATCTATTTCTGGCGGGGTTTTTTGGACATATTTTAGGCCAAACATAATCCATTGTCTTTGCGAACGAGATTTTATGTAATCGTAGGTGTCAATTTCATTAAAGCCCAGCTATAACTTATTGTTTTGTCGAACATATTCTCAATCTAACAAAAGACAAAACATGAATTCGCCCAACTTGTCTGACCATATCATGTTTGGTGAAAGAGTATAGGCTGACGTGCCGATCTAAAACAATCCGCGTATGGTACGCGAAGGGTCCGTGGATGATGGTCGGATGATCCGTGGATGATACGAGGATGATCCTCGGATAATCCGCGTATGGTCCGTGGATGATGGCTGGAGGATCCGCGTATGGTTTTTGAAATCATCCAGCCATCATCCGCGGACCCTACAGCTATCCTACCGGTAGGATCCAGTCACCATCCGTGGACAATCGGGAACTGGAAAGTGGGCGTACTGTAGTCCTTCTGGTATGTGACAGTTTTTATATGGAGTGAATATATCTAATGTGGATCCGATAACTGGGAATAAGTGAACTATTGGGTGATTTTCAACTAACTATAATTCCGAGTCAAATTGCAACATGCGGCTGTTGTGATCTACGTAAATAACATGCTCAGTCTTGCATAGCGTTTACAGGCGTTGGCGGGAGTCAGTGAACGTTTGCGAGCGCAAACACCCGCGCTTAGTGCGTTGACGGGCGTCGTCGTCGGCACGTAAGATGTAACATTCACTAGCCAGTTGTCATCAGTTAACACCAGTACAATGCGTTGACTGATGTTTGCTGGCGTTTGTGGGCGTTGCGGGCGCTAGCGGGCGTTTTCAAACGTTTGTGGGCGGCAGGACCAAGCGGGCGTTTGCGGGCGTTACCTGTTTCTTGCCATTTCACCAAATTTGAGATTTTGGTGTCATAATTTATATAAACGGACATTATACGGTTACGCATTTCAGCTTGTCTTGGTCATATTGTGTAGCCTGTACCAGGGGTGTGTTTTGACAGCTTTGCTCTCTCTACACGCACACAAAATTATCCAATAACGATGATCTGTTATAATTGTGGTCCTAATGAACAATTCACGCTTGCAGACTAGCCAATACAGACGACCGATATATTACAATACGTTGCCAGATCAGTACTATTTCATCTTGATAGACAAAAACAGAGAACAGCTGTAAATGGAAAAATTGAATAAGGGAATACACTGGATTGGTTTTTCGACCTAAAACTGAAAACTACCAGTTTATGATGCAATTCTTCGACCTCATAGGAAGCTTAATTCTAATTTTACCGCGATGCTATGAACTCTTTGTGTGTTTCTATTCTATTCCAGGGCAATAAAACACGGTAGTAATGGTATACAAAACGCTGTAGCTCAGTCCAAACACTTTACAATGTACATCTGTAACAGGCATTGGACCTCTACAAATATCACAAATGCAGAACAAATATACTCACGTATTTGCCTGGTGACTGCAGTAATATTGTTTGAACATTGCGTTGTTTTTTAACAAGATCAATGATATAAGAATATTTTCAGGTTTCTTTATGTATTCATGTACGGAAACTACATAAAAAAATAACCTAAGCAGTCTATGATATGATGAACATACAATGTAGGCTTTCTGATTCTGAAAAATTGTACGCCCATAATATCCAGTGATGTTAGTGTAAAACAGCAAGCTGTCCACCATTTAAGATTTACATGTAAAAGTATAACTTTATAACATGGCACCCTTGCAAAATAAGCAAAACCAATACGATGCTTTAGGTTGGGACGTCTCACAATGGACCCGGAACATGTAGTTCCCGTCTCTTCTATCCTATCCATATATACGACCACAAAATACCCTGCGGACAGCTGTTACCCCACTATCTCTTTCAAGCAGTACAAAACTCACCTCGTTGTAATCAATATTATGCTATAGCAAAGATAACAATTATTATCTTCATTAACCTAACACTACAATCACAAGACGTCCATCGCACCTTGGCCCACGCCCATGCTTTTCAAGGTGTCTTGAGATATGCATACTGCATTCTAAGACAATTTTCCTTTGATCTTGAGATTTTCACCGTACCACCTCCAAGATCTTCATACTCCAATATCCTTTCAACGCCACACACCGTAACCTCTTCAGATTGCAACGGCACGTCATGAGATAACCACATAACGTCTTACCGTATTCTCGGATCTGAATGTCATAGAGTCATATGGTTGCTTTTAAGTCATCAGACGTCGTCAATTTTTCCCACCTGTTGCATATTGCTCCAGTTTAAGATAACCATTTCATGTCTAAAGATCGCCATGTAACGTAAAGATAGCCACGTAACGTCTTAAGGTTAGCTATCCCGTTAGAGGCTCAACATTGGTCATTTTTGTTTTATTTTTTCATTCAAATATTCACTATTTTGTCTAACATTTGGTGAAAAAATGAAATCAAAATTCTAAACAGAAGTGCTTCAATATTAGGATTAAAAATATAGTTTCTGAGGCACTGGAAAAATTAAACACAATGCCTTAAAAGTGGTCCGATATCCAGCTGGGGAGAGATTAACCTTTCACGTGACTGTCTATTGTAAGTCGTTTATAGCTGCCTGAGTGTGTATTGTTTTAAACTGCCTTGATGAATAAACTTAGTGTAATAGTTATCAGAAATAAACAGGAATTCGAGTAGCTCCCATAAGACAGATATGACAATAGAATTCAAGTAAAAAATTAGGATTAATTTTTCAGATGTATATAGCTGGACACATTTTGCCCGATTTCTAGCCTTTCATTTTCTTACAAAATTCGAGATTTACACATTTATTTCTCGAAAAGTATCCTTGCTACTTTTTTTAAATTTGGCATGCTTGTTACTTATAAGGTGATCTAGTAAATTGTAAGTTCGGCTTACTGATTTAATTATTAAACTCTTAAGACAAATGATCGTAAAACAGTACATTTTTCAATTTATGTTAATAAAATAGCTGTAAAAACAGAACCAGGCAAAATTTGAAAAACATGAGATACAGTTTACCAGTTCGAGTTATCGCCTATCAAGGTGTACCATCAAAGCTGAAACAAGATCCACAGTTTTCATGAAATTTCAATTGAAAAATGGACGCTATTGTTTTCATTTTGAATTTTTTAACTTGGAATATTTTCTGCACCATAGCAGTGTCGGTTATACAAATCACATAGTTGGAATCCCTATGATGTACGCTTTCATAAAATACATAGTTTATTATGGTTATCTTGTATATTTATTGGTACAGAATAAAAAATTGTCACCGGGTGCGAAAACTGTGGGACAGCTATCCTTAAGTTTGACACGTCATGTCATCGCCGAAAGTGACGTCATCGCCGGAAGTGACAATGTACTTGTGCAGATTCGTCCGGTCCGTCGATCCACTATCCTAGAACTGTCTTTGTAATCTTTACTGCCGATCTCCGCTCTGTACCGAATCGAATGTCGTCTGTGGATCTCATCTCAAATGCCTCAGCTTTGGACTCAAGGATAAGGACATATTTAATGAATTGCTCTGGTTGGTTCTTGATATTTCGCTATCTCCATTATTTGGTCGATTAGCTGCCTTGTCCTAACTATGCCAACTGTTGTGAAAAGTTGGGTACTGAAACAATTAAAACAAATACAGTCAAAGACAGGACTGCCATCGCTACGATAGAAAACGACCTCTTTAAAAGTATACTCTGATCCGTAGATCGACCAAATTTAATTACAAGCGTCTGGACCGTCATCCGTATTCCATATTCCATATAACAGTATTAGCACCAAATTCAAAAAGACAATCATAGTATACATAAACATAGGCTTGTTTCCTGCAAGAGAGAAGCGGTCAACAGTTTTCAATGATGCCGGCAAGACATCATGATGTTCCAAAAATAGCAAATCCGTATCGCTGATCAGTATTCTTAATCCATAATATTCGTTGTAAAGTCGTCATCTAAAGAATAATGATGTATCTCAGCCAATGCTTGATTGTGACTGTTCAGGCGAGTACCATGAGATCTTGAAGTACATGGGTTCATACGGCCCCTAGCCCCGGGTTAAGCGGAATTAGAGACAAGTTACGAAACGTAGCGCCATAGATCTTGCACGCTACGTTCGTATTTGCTATCAGCATGCGATATGTATCGCCAAATTTGAGAAACTTTGAGTGGAGGCGCTTGGTGGAATAGCCCTGTTTTATAAGTTTCTGCAACAATGTTTTGTGACGTTGATTAAAATCATCACATTTGACACAGGATCTAGCAAATGCTACTAAGCGAGATATGTATACGCCATATGCAGGTCCCACTGGAATATTACTGTCCAGAAAGGGATAGTTAACGATGTCGAAATTGTAATCATCTCTTTTGTCATAAAGTCGACGAGAGAGAATGCCCGCTTCATTTTTATAGAGATAGAGATCTAAATAAGATGTGCCTGTAGGGCTATCTGTAGTTTCCTTCAAATCCAGTGAAGGTGGATATATATCCTTCACTGCGTCATTTATATAGCGATTATCCACAGCTAGAAGATCGTCTATATAGCGTTTGGTGAATGAGAAGGAACTGGCTTTGAATGGATCGGTTTTTGAAAGCGCCTGCATATAGTCATATTCATAAGAGAACAGATACAGGTCAGCCAACAGGGGTGCGCAATTAGTACCCACTGGAATACCTATATGCTGCTGATATATTGTGTTGCCAAATTTCACATAGATATTTTTAATGAGAAATTCAAGCAACTCTATAAACAAAGAACATCCCATGAATGATATCTCTTGTATGTAGTCGAGCTAAAGAATGCTTTATGGCTTCCGACATTAATATATCTACGATCAGTTTTCTTGAACACAGATACTATTAATGAACTTATACGGTCAATAAGGTCCTGATGAGGGATTGTAGTATAGAGAGTCGACAATCATTATCATGATGCGATACTTGTAAGTGAAAAACCTTAACGTCAGGAGCGTCAAATTTTCTTGCTGACTGCACTGAAAACTGCAGACAAATGACGGTGCCTACCTTTAACTTACTATGATTCGCCTAGATGGACATGTTGAAAATACAAGATTGTTTCCGAAACACATTCCATTCCACATTTATCTTCGTGATAGGCCCTCCAGTAGCTGATGTACATGTACTAACAACGACGGTGCGACTCCGTCGACTTTTGAAGAAACACTGTGGCTACCAATCGCCAGACTTCCGTGTGCCTTTTATGCCCATTTATTTCGTTGATCTATTTTTCTGGCAGCTTTACTGTACTGTACTGTACTGGTGTTTTTCCAGGATAACGACGTGTTTCGTTGAATCTGAAATGGCATACGCATACATCACGCACTTTCGCGGCTCACAACGAACTCAGCTACTATGGCAAACGAAAAAAACATTCTCAATCATGTGAGTTCTGACATCGGTGATACTGGTCCGCTGTTTGTTTGTCTCATGACGGATATCACACCTGTTGGACTCGTTAATATTCTCTATGGTTGTTGATTGGTGATAATTCCATGTCTAGAAGTGATAATACCAGTTTTGATAGTGGTTTGTCAGATTTTACGAGTTCGCTGCATGACGACGAAACCACATAGATACAGAAATAGTCAACTTTTTCAAAGATGAGGTATATGAGAACTCCGACCTAACCCAAGTAAATGACGATCCAGAATTTAGATCCGTATAAATCATCGTGGTCGTTCTAACAAGGCTTTATGGAATTTGAACTTGCAAACTGTTGGGCCGCCGTATAAATGAAACGCCGTTGTCAAAACAAGTAAATTGTATTCTTTACAGAACCCATGAGTATTCCACAATATTTCGCAGAAATGATTGAAATACATTTTATTACGCAAATTTACGAAATCCAGAATGTTAACTGGAAGTGGATGAGTTTCACCGGCACTTCTCGCAAGAGAAGTATAGGAAAATTTTCTATTACCGACAAAGACATTGCTTGAAGGTATCTTCTTCCTATCGGTTGTGGGATAGACTACGAAGACTTACTCATTCACTTCCATTTGCGCACCACTTTCATTATAAATTAAGCTAAATTCCTGTAAGAGCGTTTTTTAAACTAAGTTGATATTGAAACAATAATAATGCGCCGTAACTCTCACGATACTGAAAAATAAGCAAGATTATACTGAAATCAGATTGCTAATTTACTGAAACTTTGGTTTCCATCCCTCTAGCAAAACGAGTACATTCACGATTACTTACTTGATCCAACTAAGCAGATGTCGGACAGGTTCAACCGGCACCATTGAAGTGTTGTCTTTCATTAACCAAGCCGATATCCGACAGATTCAATCGGCACCATTGAGTTTTGTCTTACATTAGTATACGATCTACCGCATGCGCGCCTTTATCCAAGTTGAGATGAGAAAAAAAACACTTGAATTAAACCACGGAAAGTGGGACATTGTACAACGGCACAATGACAAAACTCAGCTGACAAAATGTTACATCATGGTTTGTTTCCTTCCGCATGATATGAAAATGTCAATAGAATTGAAATTACAAATTGTTCTTGATGTTAACTATTTATGCCAGAGTTTGGTGTATCCGTTTGAGTTTGTATTATATGCAATCAGTTGTGCGCGTTCATTCGTGGGAGATGAATAGAGATTCTAGATGTGTCTGAGGGGTTAGTTTAATAATCTTCTTGTTACTCTCTAAGTGGTGCCGTATAATAGCCCAGTTCCGAGCATAGAGAGCGGACTTACATAGGAGATAATCAAGTCCCAGCCTCAAAGTAAGGGGAACTGATTGTTACTGAGGGATACATGCGACTGATAGTATTTCGCTCGAAAGATGAACCACAATCCCATAACGAGTTAACATTTGACTTTTTATCACCCGTTGCTGCTTGAATATATGAGAAATTATTTCTTATCAAACGTTAAATTCGCTCAACGGGACGGAAATCATTTAGCTAAGACCTGGACTGATTCGATGTTTGTCCTGCAGTTTCCCAATGGATGTTTGGGAAATTTCACCCTTCCAGCTTTATACTTACCGTGATAATGATGTTGGTTTTTCTTTCACATTTCCCTCATGCCCGATGAAATTTGTCTCAGCGAAATGATGACCTAACACGGATTTTCGCCCTTTCCCGAGCTGAATAATGCCATCAATTGTTATCTTAAGTGCCTGATGGAGCTTTGAAGTATCAGGTGATGTTCCTCGGTTACTGCTGGATATTATACTTTCTTGGTTATTTTAGTTGCTTATCTGCCTTGTCATGAGTTAGCTATTGTGCAGTAGTGGGCAGGAAAACAGTGAATTAATGAAACCTATCGATCCGTAGTCTGCCACCAGAGTTGGAAGTTACATTGTCGAAACTGTGTCGTGAAGCTCAACATTCATTAGGTTGATATTACATATCAATGGTAATTAGGATTTTCACCACAGATTGGCAAATTTCCACCACATGTGTTATCCAAATTTTGCTCGACTTTGTTTCCAAGTGTGAATTTTAATAACCATGTTACGTTATGATGAGTAATGTTGTATCGTCGTTTGAGCGATTCCAGCTTTGCTGTCTTTCTTAGCCATTGGATATATTTTCAGCAAAATCGGAAGCAATTCCACCCATAAAACACATTTCCCAGCAGTTTGGATCCAATTTCCAAGGCAGCGGACAAAAACATGTATCTGGATAAACTTGCCACATAAATCACGGGAGGTTTTCATTGGAAATTTGAACCAACTTATTTCTAAAACCATAAACATGACTTTATGTGTGTGATAGGATTGTTCGTGATGCCATCTGCAAGTATGTGCCATGGGAAATGTAGGACAATCAGCATTCGTCTTAAGGGAGTGGATGACGTTCATTTCCCTGCTCTTATGGGGCTACAAGATGGTGATACATGTATGTCATTTTTTTTTTAAACAAGCTGAATTTTGTAACAAAAGTATCTAGACATCTCAAAATGGAACAAAAATCAAGAAAAGACAAAACACAACCATTTATACATTTTACTGGTGGTTTGATAATGTGAACATTTTGATTTGATAGTGTGATAGGACTGATCAAAATAGGACTGACCAAAAAGTTGGAATTTTAGATTCAATGGCTGGACTGTGCAAAGTATATCCGAGGTTGAAAATTGTGTCTCCAAAACCCTCCAACATTCACTTTCAGCAAAAAAGGAAACTTGTAAATGGCTAACAAATAAACCTTCAATAATATTCCCTACCCCCAACCCGAGGGCTCCCACCCTCCTGGAAATAGTGTAACAGGGGTTGTTACGATATAAATGTAACGCAGAGTCTCCGATGTAAATCCAGATATAAAAGCGTTTATCCACAAATAAGCAGCCAAACATAAAATATACACGACAATCGGTTTTCCAGATACAGTAAGTTTGGGAATCCAAAACTATCAAAACGCAGTGTCCGTACAGAGTTTGGTTATCCAGAAAACTCAACATAATGACAGAACGTTCAAGTTTTATACGAAGATATGACAATGAACCAACATGGCAGATGGACACAGAAACAAGACATAGAACTAGAAATACAAGTTTGACCAAACATATAGGTAAGAATACAAAAGAAGCTTTTAAATAAGAACAGTACTAAAACATGTGTGCGATCCACATGCCGTGTCAACAATCAGACCTCACGCAGGGTTTTCCTCTTAGTGGTCTAGCATTACCCTTTTGTCAGCCGGTTAATTGCAATTAACAAAAGACGCATCAGTTCTCCGATATATAGTTCAGTATAATTGTTAGCTAAAGAGAAAATACTAAAATTGAAGTTATGACAGGAAATATGATAAGTTACAGAATTATGAAATAAGTTGAATTAAAGTTTAATAAGAAATGTTGAATAATAAAGGTAGTTGAAGCTCTGTTACAATTACCCTCCGCTTCCGAAAAATGATGACTCCCGGCATCAAAACAGCAGAAATAACAAGCATGAATCCAAAACAAATATCATCAAAATACTTTCATAGAAGAAACTTGAATATCATCTTGTCGGAGGTATAATGTTCATTGTGATGAAAATGCCAGACTGATGCGATACGTGTGCTGATGTGGAGTGTCTTTAGGTATGAAACTGGACATAGGAAGATGAGGTGATGGCATGTTCAGCCGTCGACCAGAGAGATCTGACAAAATCAGTCTGCCATTAAGACGATGCACAGTTTTCATATGGTTATATAGAGCACTGATCGGCTCAGTTTTATACACAGAAGTGCCCATTAAATCTTCCATATCAAGCGAACCGATCATGTGAGCATGAATTGTTCTAACGCGCACAAATTCGGGGAAGCTGTCGATTGTCGGCATCGTTGCTGAGGCGTTACATGGAGGTTTAGCTAACCGCGGACCTGGAATGCGTGCGTCATGCGTCTTAATATATAACACGGCATTGGAATCCAGGTCATCTTCCAAGACCCAGCTATTCCGGGTAGCACGAAGTCCTTTCCATTTGATCAGGAATGCCACTTGATGGTTCCTGGTTACCCGCCGTTTGAGCACTTTCTCTGTTGTCTTTTCTTGTATTGTCGACGCATTTTCTGGAACCGTGTGGCACAAATGTTCGGGACCGATTGCATAATCCCCACATGCTAATAGCGTCGTTGTTTCCCCATTAGGAGATATAAAATCAGTTTGGGTGGCGGAAGAACAGAATAACGGAAGGACAGTCACTGTACCACAGGATACCGTGGAAACTTCCAAGGTTTGAGTGTTGGCCTCCTTCATTATCGGGGTAGATGTCGTTGATCCTTCAGATGTTGTGGCGAGTTCAGTGGTTTGATGGAGTACGGAGGGTCGTTCGTCAAGAATATCAGAATGTGTACATACATTTACCGTTTTCGCTGCCTGGCTGTCTGAATTCTTTTTCGCAATAAAGCTGTTCATCCGTTCGTGATCTCGACGTCGCTGTGCTGCTGATTTCTGCCAAGTGGGTCGGAAACTCTGCTCCGGTGCAGGTTTTGTCCATGTTAGGTTTAGCCGTATAACATTGTCGTCTTGGTGTATATTCCAAGTCAGGTTGTAGTCTTGTGCGCCTAGTGTTTGAAGAACTGGCCGGAGATACTCTGGAACTATGGACTGGGTCATTGTCGAATGATAGCTGCTGTAGATGAAGGTACACGGGAACGAGGGGAGTCAGCTAAAAAGTGACTCCAACGGGTTAACTCCACCAAGCTGTAACAGGGGTTGTTACGATATAAATGTAACGCAGAGTCTCCGATGTAAATCCAGATATAAAAGCGTTTATCCACAAATAAGCAGCCAAACATAAAATATACACGACAATCGGTTTTCCAGATACAGTAAGTTTGGGAATCCAAAACTATCAAAACGCAGTGTCCGTACAGAGTTTGGTTATCCAGAAAACTCAACATAATGACAGAACGTTCAAGTTTTATACGAAGATATGACAATGAACCAACATGGCAGATGGACACAGAAACAAGACATAGAACTAGAAATACAAGTTTGACCAAACATATAGGTAAGAATACAAAAGAAGCTTTTAAATAAGAACAGTACTAAAACATGTGTGCGATCCACATGCCGTGTCAACAATCAGACCTCACGCAGGGTTTTCCTCTTAGTGGTCTAGCATTACTCTTTTGTCAGCCGGTTAATTGCAATTAACAAAAGACGCATCAGTTCTCTGATATATAGTTCAGTATAATTGTTAGCTAAAGAGAAAATACTAAAATTGAAGTTATGACAGGAAATATGATAAGTTACAGAATTATGAAATAAGTTGAATTAAAGTTTAATAAGAAATGTTGAATAAATATAGGTAGTTGAAGCTCTGTTACAATAGGACTGGAAAGGCTCAGTTCATCTGTTATACCGCCAATATTTTCTAAGAAAGCATGGTGTCCTGTTTTTATTACATATTCAACAATAAATATGTGTTTAGTATTATATAGCAAAATGGAAGAATAAAATTTGACCTCGGGAAGTGTGATTTATCGATCAAGCAAGTAAAAGTTCAAATTTCCCCATGCATTCGGTTTTATGGCTTTTAAGTGGTATACATGCATTTCGCTGACATATTTTTTTAATGAATATGGTGACCACCCAGCTTTTCATTGATCATCTTTTCTTAACCTCATGAAAATATACTGAAATTTGAAAAAAAAAACCATTCAACCTCTAGAAATGAACGTCCTCTAATGCCTTAAATCGACGTTTCCTTCAGAAACACGCAAATTTATTTGTCGTTTCGTATCTTCAACAGATATATACAGCAAATCTGAGATAACACTTAAGTATAACGTTAGTTGGTCCACTGATTTCGATTGGTAGCATTGCTATAATAATTTACTGTTGTATTTTTTGTCCGGTTAATGTATTGCATGGGTAGCAATGGTTAGCTAAATTTCGGAATATCATCTATCTCCGTGCCGGTTTTATTTGCAAATATTATGAAACAATCCCGTTTTTCATTAATTTAAGTAGGTAGTTGAACAATACGACAGTCAAGTATGTACATCATTGATTTCATATACACTTCCTGATAATGTCTCTCCCTATGACGTTCAATTGCCATTTCAAATACACAGAACAAGCAACAGTGGACTACCCCTTCAAAAAGATTTAAAACTTACAAACGGCTTTCCCAGCTCGGCCAGATATGGAAGACGTGGCATTGTTCTCTCAAGCTGCGGTTCTGTTTCATTCAATAAGATTATTACTCTGAATTTTGACAGAATGCAGGAGAGTAGAGGGCTTCGTCTTCTCTTTCCTGGCTTAAGAAGCGAATTGCTGACTTTCTGTCTCATATCCAGTAGCAAGCTGTAGTCCCTATAGTCAGGTGGCTTGGCAAACAAATCGTGACCGACTCGACAAAAGCACCAAATTTGGCATATCCATCACGCGAATCACACAGAACTATATCAGGAGGTATGGCTCTCGCTCTAGGCCCTGGGCCCCAAAAAGGGCATCAGAGGGGAAATGTTAAAAAATTAGTTAATTTCCCAGTTGCTCGTTATTTTCATGGTCTTTGAGGCTAGGAAGCTTAAACCTGTCACATCATATATCTGGTTCGAGAGCTATCACAAAATGTAGTAACATCAAAGATGGTGGCTCCAGTAACGTCACACTGACTCCATTTTGTCGAAGAATTTTCAGATTGATTTTTTATTTGTTCAGTTTTCATCGTCTGGTAAGTTAGTAAATAATTTTTCTGACTTGAGATAGTTTTGGGCACTTTTAGGTAGAAAAAGTCACTAATTTTGAAGAAAAACAACGAAAACAAAAACGTTTCAGTTACTCCCAGTTTTAAATTCATCCATGATGCAAGGATTATGCAACAGGCTCAGAATGACCCAAATATCATTAGCTATAAAGAGACACAGTAAAAGCTCTCAATGATTCTTCATTTTGGAGCACTAGAGGAAAGTTCACTGGGAGTGGAGGTGGAGAGACTGATCCACCAAGGTCAATTATGTTTGAACGCGACGTTAAATTTTATTCTCTCTCTGTCTCTCTACATGCTAGCAATAGAGGCATTTGGGAATCGTATTTTAGGAGCGACTTTGAGGTTCAATGAACTAAATATTTCATCTATCTCCAAAGAAATACTCATATCGCAGCGCCGATAAAGAACTTTGCATCCGTACTAACAATAAGTTAGTATCAAAATTGATCACCGACTTTGTCTTCCCATGCGTGAGACGGAATGACAGCGTTGACCATCAGATATAGGAGTAAAACTATTTTAGAACAAGTCTACACAGAATGTAAGAAAACGTTGAGAAGTTAGTGACATTTTGAAATAGTTTTTTTGCTTGGCCACCTGTTTCCGACCAGCATTCCTGTCTGCACTTAATATTAATCAATCCAGTGTCAGTCCACATTTATGTGCTGATGCCTCTTTTGCACATGGCCAGCTAAGGTGTAATAGTTTTGTTATACATTGACTCTTCACCAATCCTTTGTGCTCAGCAGAGAAGAGTCGAGGTAAAGCTATGTCATCATAGTATGATGGTATGAAATTATAGATGACCACGTCAGTGTGTCGCCCCGAACAGAATTGGGGATGTCATAATGTACAGCTAATAGACTCTATCGCCATTTCAATATTTTGCAACTGCGCAGCTTCTGTGCAGCTTTTCGTGAACTTCCTGTTTGTACCAAATCCGATTTTTTTAACGTTGAAGAGATATTTTGTGCAACTGTACGTAAAATCACAAAAAACTATCGCCAGATGGGCTAAAGAACAACCTCCGATATTTATTTCCCATGCACACAATTTAGTTTCACAGAAAAATTACTTTTCCCGAGATATAACCCACTTTTAACCTGGCCAGAATGCGGCCGTTGGCACAATGGTGACCTCTCGTGACCTCGCCTTATGCGCTTGCCCAATTACCCTAGTTGTAATGGGGATCTCGACTATAATCATGCGAATTAGGTGATCTAAAAATATTCCTCAGTTCCTTTAACCCTACCTGGTCTGCGGGAGGGAGGCGGGGGGGGGGGGAAATACCAAAATGCCCCCACCCCCACCCCCACCAAACTTTCTTTGCTATCTTCGGAACGACAGAAAATGGAAAGCTGAAACTCTGTGACTTTATAGCTTATCATATTGGGGTCATTTGGAACCTATTTGCATAACCCCCCGAGCATAAGATCATGGGTAAATTCAAGATGGCGACCACGCGGGGTACCAGAAAAGTGATATTTTGGTAATATTTCTTGAAAATTTCTGCTTTTCCGCGATGAAAAGTTGGCAAAAACTATTTGATCTCATATTACATTAATATTCACTAATTTATCATGCAGTTTTCGCTGAGAAATTCCATAAATAAAAAATTCGACCGAAAAATCGATCAAAAAATGCCGTTTGTGAAAATGACGTCACTGTGACGTCATCAAAGCGGCCATCTTGGATTTTTTTACATTTTCTAGTAAGGCTTGACCCAAGGGTATAGTGTGATAAGTTTCAGCCCCCCAGGCCTGGACAGGTCTCAAAAAGCCCAGGCCATATAGGGTTAACATTAAAACTAAAACATCAAATTAGATTCTAGTTTTCCAGCTACCAGTCCAGACCGTACATAATATAACCAATCCCGATACTGACCATGCTAATGTGCTGATACCTCTCATGCAAACGGCCAGCTACATTCTATTTCTGAAATCAAATGCATTTATTTATAGAGAAAATTAAGATGTGAATTGTATTCTCTAATTTATCAATAATTTTTCCTAATATTCCACCATTTCATATTTTAATTGGAATATGGCCAGTACAAATTCGTCACCATATCTGGTCGGGGCATTTTGAGACTTATTCAAGCCATTTTGCCCCTCACCCCGTCTCCCCAAATATTCTTATCCCTTGGGCTAGGTGGTTGAAACTTAAGTGAGTGAATAGGAGTTAACGTCGTTTTCGTCGTTTTTGGTTGAAACGCATCACAGTATACCAGTGCGTGAAGCACTACCACAAAATGTAAAAAATAATATCGGTTTTTCTGATTTTTGGAATTTGTTATTCATGTTTTTTCTTTGCCAAAACTGCATGATAGCACAGTAAACAGTAATCGGATGTGAAAGCAAATAGTTTTTGCCGACTTTTCCTAGCCGAAATGTAGGAACTTTAAAAGAAAATAACAAAAACGTCGCCATTTTTAATTTACTCATGATTCTCTGTTCAGGGTGTTATGCAAATAGGCTCAAAATGAACCTAATATGATAAAATACAAAGTCATGGAGTCCCATATCTCATATTTTGTGTGAAGTTTTGTGATTTTGTTGTTCTTTGCCAGGCCTGGCATTGTTAAGAAATTAGGCCCATTCAACTGAACGAGGTAGGTTTTCGTTGACACCGGACCCTGAGAAATAAGAGAAATACTTGTTTAGATTATTGACAAGTTTGTGGGTGAAGAATGCATATGGATTGGAAGACAGCTAATGCGATGACTTATTAATTTACCTTTGTTAACGTACGGCATCTTCAAAGATTCTGACCATTGTTTCGTTGCAAGAGAATTTGGCTAAAAGAGCACATACACATTATCTTGGAATAAATAATACCGCACGGCGAATCTTACTAGAGATAAGGAATACGCGTGATAATATTTCTTCTAATAGAGCGATCGTTCGGCAAGCAAGTATGTTCAAGTCTAATTAATTGATCTGACCAAATCCGATGTCCGACAGATTCAATCGCGGCGCCATTGAGGTGTTGTCTTGTGTAGTTGCCGCTACATGCGTGTCTGTACTCATGATAAAATAACAGAAAAACACTTCACAAAACCAAAAGAGAATAAAACAGTAATCGTCCAGACATTGCCAAAATCTAGCTGACAAGAATCTCAACCAACATTCGTTTCCTTCAGCATAATATAAATTAATAAAATATAATTGAAATCACAAATTTTCTTAAATCTTAATTACCGGTACTTATGCAAGATTTTAGTGCATTCGTTTTGCGAAAAGCTAGATGTCTTTCAGTTTATGTTCAGTTGTCTGTGCCGGCCTCTTCACATGGGATTTATTGAGATGGTAGACTTGTCTAAAGGGGTTAGTTTTCTTGCTATACTCCATGAAAGATTAACCGTATAATAGTACAGTTGCGGACATGGTGAATTGGGTGACACCAAAGTTAATGCATCCTAGAGTTGAAGAAAGAGGAAACTGACGGGTATTGGGAGATATACTGGTACGATTGTATTCCGATCGAAAGATGGAACACAAGCGAATAACGAGCCAACATTTGACCTTTTATCACCCGCTTCTGTGTGAATACATGCAGACAATATTTCTTATCCAACGTAAAATTCGCTTGAAGGGATGGAAATCATTTCGCGTTACTACCTCGTCACGTTTCTTGTATTCACTAATAATTGGAGTAATTCGATGTCTGTCCTGTAATTTCCCACGGGATGTGCTCACAGGGTCTGGAATTTTGCCAGATTTCTTTCCCCCAGGTTAATACATAACGAAAATGATTTGGGTTTATTTTCACATCTCCTTTATACCGGACAGGCCGGATGGAATGATGCTTCTCTTGACAATGATGACATAACACTGATCTTCGCTCCTTCCCGAGGTCAATAATGTCTCTGCTTCTCTCCTCAAATACCCGGTGAAGCTTTAAACTGAAGGAAAAGGTGATGTACCACGCATTGCCACGGTTGCTTCTGGATATTCTACTTTCTTAACCATTTCGGTTTATTATCTGCCATGTCCAAAATAGGTTAGGTGTTTGAGATGGTGGGCATGAAAGCAGTTAATAGACCTACCGATTCGTAGTTTTATCATCAAGCTTTTGTGCTTAAGTTCAGTATTCATTAGGTTGCCGTTTTACTTTTCTATGAAGAAAAGAACAACGATTCACTAAATCAACAGAAAAGAAAAGCTCAGCCAATGTTACTGAGAAAATGAACATCTTTAAGTAACTTTCATCCTTATATCGACTTGATTAAAACCCCAACTCTGAATCAGTAGTTTGAAGTAACTCACGTGGTATTACCATTGTGTGATGTTTGAAATTACAGTAGCAACAGCAGTGGGACTATAGTTATCTGATTTTGTGATATCTCCACTTATTTTTCACGACAGGTGTAACAACCAAATGAGTGAGTTTCGTGGGGAGACTCTCATGAATGAACATGACATTAATACACATTGATAGATTTCAGCCGATATGCCATCAAATGCAGACACCTTAATTGTTGGGGTCATTTCAGTAATAATCTCATCAGTAAAGTTCTTATCATATGTTGTTAGAGGATTGCACGTATTGAAGAGGATCTGATTCATAATTTTCAGATTGAATAGAAGTTGGCAGTTACATTTTTTTCCTTTCGCACGGAAACTACGGCTGTTTCTCCTCTTTTTCAGAGACGGCTCATATAAATTTCTGCGATAGATTTTTGGAGTACAATGGTCGTGTGTTTCATGGTGCTCGAATGAACAAATACACACAGATTAACTATCGGATACATTACATTATATTCCTAAAACAAAAAGAGATCCTGAATCATTTGCATCGGAGAATACTCTTCAAACGATATGAGCTCGACGACAGAAAAATACTCTCGTTAGCAACTGTTAAACGCTTTTGGACTTTGACAATTTACTTATGGCAGATGTCTGCTTACTAAAATGTATATATTTCAGGTTTCACACGTTGGATTGATATCAGTGAGAAATATCTTTTTTGTGAAAAGCGTGAATACAAGCGTCTAGTCCGTCATTCATTATTCAGCCATCGTCCATTAAAGAAACTAGCCAGAAACTTGGAATCCTATATTGTCGCTTGCGGTTAAATTTCCATTTATTTCGTTGGTTTATTCTTTTTGTCTGTCAGTTTTAGTGATATTATTACTGGAAAACGACAAGTATGACTGAAATTCAGACGGCATACATGTGCATCAGTCACTTTCGCGACTCGAGACTTTCAATCGCGTGAAATCTGACATCGGTGATACTGGCCCGACCTTAGTTGGCCTCATGACGATTATATCACCACTTTCGAACTGGATCTCTCTTGTTGATGGGTGATAATTTCATGTATAGAAGTGATAATACCAGTGATAGTGTTTTCCCCTGGGTTTTGCGATTATGAGTACGCTGGCGATGAAACCCCATAGACATCCACAAAAATAGTCCATTGTAATTACGCAGAAATTTATCAACTTTACCAAAGATAAATTGATGTATATGACAGCTCATACATAATTTTCGTAAATGATGGTGTGATCATTCTAACAACGCTCTTTTAAAGACTACCTTAAAACAATTAATAATGTATAGTAAATCTCACGGGACATATGGAATAAGGGAAATTATACTGAAACCAGCATGTTTATTTAATGACATTTTAATTTCTATCCCGGGGGATTGATCTTCCGATAAAACAAGTATGTTCAAGATTAATTACTTGATCTACCCAAGTCGATGTCCGACAGATTCAACTGGCACCATCGAAGTGTTGTCTTACATTTGTACGCTCTCTACCGCATGCGTTAAAACTGTCAGTCGGCATGAGAAAAATGCTTCATGTAAATCACGGAGAGTAGAACAGGAATACTTCGAGACAAGGACAAAACACAGCCGAAAAAAATGTTACATCAAGATTTGTTTCCTTCCGCATGGCATGAAAATGTCAGTAGAATTAAAATAACAAATTGCCCTGAATGTTGATAACTTATGCCAGAGATTAATGGATTCGTTTTTTAAAAAGTTAGATGTCTTGTAGTGTATGTTCAATTGTTTGTGCGCGTTTACTCCCTGGGGATTCATTTGGATTGTAGATGTGTCTGAATGGGTTAGTTTAAAATCTTCTAGCTGCTCCCCTAGTGGCAACCCTATGTTCCGGGCATGGAGCAAAGATTTGCTGCAGGTTTAATCAACTCCGAGCCTTAAAGAAAGGGGAACTGACGGTTATCGGGTGATCTATTTGTACTTTTGTATTTCGCACGGAAGATGGGACAGAAGCCGATAACATTTGACCTGTTATCATCCGTGATAAAACTTGATAATACGAGAACAGTATTTCCTATTAAACGTAAATTCGCTAAAAGGATGAAAGTCATTTTGCGTTACTACATGTACCTCCTCAGGTTTCGTTTGTTTCCAGTAATAATCGGAGTAATTCGATGTCTGTCCCGGAATTTCCCACGGGATCTGCTCACATTGGCTGGAATTATACCAGATTCGCTTCCCCCAGGCTTGTACCTGACAAAATGATTTGAGATTTATTTCCACTTTTTCCTCATACAGGATGAAATGATGTTTATCCTATCAATGATGACATAACGCTGAACAACGTCTTTGGTTTTCAAATGCCTCATGGGGCTTTGAACTGAAGGATAACGTGATGTGCAATGGATATCCTTGGTTGCTTCTGCATATTTCCCTTTCTTGGTCATCTTGGTTGATTATCTGGAATATGCTCGGTCAGTTGTAGTGAAGCGATGGGCATGAAAACAGTTAATCGACCGTACCGATCCGTAGTCTTTCGCCAGAAGATTGACAGCTGCATCGCCAAATTCTGTTGTCAAGCTCGACATTCATTCGTTGCCGTGATACATGCCAATGGTAGGCTAATTAGGATTGTCACCGCAGATTGGCAGCTTATACATAAATATAATTTTCTGTATTTCATTATTTAATTTCCTCGCGCGAATTTCCTGATCGTATTATCGAAATTGTCCCAGATTATTTTCTAAGTGCGAATTGTGGATTCCAATTTTCAAAAATAGCATAAATTTCCCAAGATCAATTCGTAAATTTAACGCAACAATAAAAGGGCGGTGGAAAAGGATGCTGGAATACTGGCAGGACGTCAAGCGACCACATCGACTTATAAATTGACTGCATATTAATTTTCTAAAAATGTCACAAGAACACAAACTGAAATTAAAAAAAAACGGGCTTCAAAGACCGTAAAATGGATTTCTATCTCCTATTCCGCAATACGGAAAAGCAAAGTTGTTGCATCCGTGCCAACAATAAGTTAAGTAACACCATACTTGACCACCGACTCTTTGTCTTCGCCTGCTCCGATGGAATTATAAGGTTGATCAGCAAATATTGATGAAAATTTTTTTTATTGTAAATCTGCGCAGAATGTATCTGAATGTTACTGTATCTGACACGAAAGATACTAGAATGATGAAAATGTCATTATATATCATATGCTTTTAGGGTAGGATTCTGCTGGTGGACATAGAGGTACATATATCTCATCTGTGCCTTCGTTGAGAGAAATTCCTGATATATTTTGATAGCCAAATAATTTGTACGGTCGAAAGATGAATGTTAAGAGTGAACTTTTTCTAAAGTGATGTGATCTCACATAGCGACGCATGTTCGATATGAACTCTGCAATGAAGAATGAATAAAACTGTTTAGCTATCTCGCTTGAGTGTCCTTTAATTCCATTAGACATTTTCGAAACGTCTTCCTTTGATAAATTCCCATAATCATTTGCGGTTGTCCTGAACGGAGTCTTCATCTAAAAATAGGTACCACGAGCAGGCATTTTATCAGTTCTGATCTTAGCTCAGGTAGCCTTTTTCGGCCTTTTTCCGCATATTCTCTGTGGGTTGTTTCTTCATCAATTATCAATGATAAGTTTCCGTACCACGTCGGAAATTTTCGTCTTTTCAGTTTCACTTATCATAGAAAACAATTTAGGCGCGGTTACACTACAACGTATTTACCCATGTAAAACTGGCTGGTGAATTTGATCCGGATCAGACAATGCTGGGGAGTTTAAACTTAGCGTCCACAGTGGAGCAATTAACAGGCCAATTTGATCCGAATAAAATCGGAAATCGTTTTTACACTCCTAATTATCAGAGTCAAAATTATCCGTGTCAAATCTAACCGGGCAAATTTGACCCCCTCATTTATGTAATGTAAAAGTGACAGGTTGACCATTACAAGCGTCAGGTACGTCATTCATAATGCAGCCGTCGTTCTTGTTCTTAAAGGCAAGAGGTCGGTTTTTACTGACAACGGAAGATGGAAAGTATAGAAAAAATATCTAGAATACTCCCTGTTGATTGTAAGACAACTGAGTTGATGCTCTATTGATTTACCTTCATTTAAATATGTCCGCTGGTGATATTTGACTTTGGCGGCCATTTTGCCTGTTTTTCCTATTGGGTTATCTCCCTTTCCCAGGTTAAGAGATAGGGATTTCCTTTTAAAGCCTTCTAACTAAGAATTGTGCACATCAACATCCATCTAATTTGATAGATTGTAATAGATTGTGATTATCTGCAAACAGCCAGAATAGAAGGAAAAATTAAATACTAATTATATGAATTTTTCATGAATATGCTTCAAAACTAGGGCTATTCTCTATGTTTTCTGGGTTATCAAATGGCGCATGGGTCAGTCCACTTAATGTTGCATACAGCTAAAAAAATCCACACCAACCTATATTTTTTTCTTTGTTTTTCCTCATATTACACAATTATGAATGCAACAACACACATTATTCGAAAAGTTAATTACTCTGATTTATCACCAGTGGACATCCTTAAGCACGTCATCACCAAAGATTTTCGCGAGATTGTATTTCTCCTTATAGACTCCTATCTTATTCACTTTGGTTTTCATCCCTGGGGAGCGATCTTTCGGCAAAGCAAATATGTTCAAGACTAATTACTTGATCTGACTAAATCCGATGTTCGACAGATTCAATCGGCGCCATTGTTGTCTTACATTTGTAAACCTCCGCTACATGCGTGTCTTTTTTCATGATAATACAAGGGGAAAACACTTCACTGAAAGAAGACAGAGTAGAACAGTAATACATTGAGACAATGACAAAATCCAGCTGACAAAAAGGTAAACGAACATTCGTCCTCTTCAGCATGAAATAAACAAATTAAATATAATTGAAATTTCAAATTGCTCTAAATATTTATCACTTATGGCAAAGTTTAGTGTATTCGTTTTTGAGAAAGCTATATGTCTTTCAGTTAATGTGCAAATGGCTGTGCGGGTTTCTTCACTGAGGATTAATTTGGATGGTAGATTTGTCTAACGGGGTTAGGTTTCATGCTACTCCCTGAATGGTTAACCGTATAACAGTCCAGTTGCGGACATGGAGAATTGACCGACACCAAAGTTAATCAATCATAGAGTTGAAGAAAGAGGAAACTGATGGGTATTGTGAGATATATTGGTACGATTGTATTCCGATCGAAAGATGAAACACAAGCGAATAACGAGCTAACATTTGACCTTTTATCATCCGCTGCTACATGAATAAATGCGGACAATATTTCTTATCAAACGTAAATTCGCTTAAAGGGATGGAAATCATTTCGCATTACTACCTCCTCACGTTTCTTATTTTCACTAATAATTGAAGTAATTCGATGTCTGTCCTGTAATTTCCCACGGGATGTTTTCACAGTTGTTGAGTTTACGTCAGATGCTTTTCGTCTGGGTTAATATTTAACATAAATGATTTGGATTTAATTTTCCTTATCTCCATCATATCGGATAGGCCGGCGGAAATGACTTTTCTCACAGCAATAATGCAATAACACTGATCTTCGCTCTTTCTCAACCTGAATGATATTTTTGCCTCTCAAATGCCTCATGAGCTGTAAATGAAGGATAAGTTGATGTTCCAAGTATTGCCTCGGATGCTTCTGGATATTCTACTTCCTTCGTTTATATTCTGCCCTGTCCTAAATAGGATAGGTGTTGGGCATGAAAACAGTTAAACAGACTTTACCGATCCGTACTCTGCCACCAGGGTGTGGGTAGTTTCAGCAAATCTTTTTTTGTCGTCAAGCTCAACATTCATTAGGTTGCCGTGTTACGATCCGACTATAGTTAACAACGATTCACTCATCAAAGGTTTTGCTAGCGTTCATGATACTGAAGATCACAGTCAATGTCAATGTGAATATTAACGACCTCTCTAAGTAACTTTATACATTCATCCGTATGTCGAGCCGATATAAACTCAAACTGTGAATCAATATTTAGTTTTAGTTAACTCTCACGGTACGTATTACCATTAGTGCGATGTTTGAAATTACAGTAGCAACAGCAGTATGTCAGCAGTTATCTGGTTTAGTGATATCTTCACGTATTTTTACAATTGGTCTAACATCCTGCATAGGTGAGTTCTGTAGGGGGACTGAACTTGATCGAACATGGCATGAATACACAGTGATGGATTTCAACCGATATGCCATCCAATTCTGATGATTTGTTGAATTAATTTAAGTAATTAGAAGGTGGCATTAAGTTCTGTCTTATATGTTCTTTTTACAGCCGCTACATTCGAGAGAGTGAGAGAGAGAATTCAGGTTTTACGTCGCGTTCAGCAATATTTCAGGTATATAGTGACGATCAAACACAATTCTAAGTATTCAAGTTTATAACTTAGTAATCCATCACATTAAAACATACACACATTAAAACTTGTATGCAACAAACCGATTTCTTCCAAATAACCTTAGATACAGTCCTCCCATACTCGACCAAAAAGATCTTCCAAAGTAGTCACTCGATAAAAAAAATCTCTTACAATCTTAAAGTGATCGTAAACCCTCAAGTATATTCTCCATCAAATGAAAGACCATTGTGAACTGTGTCGGAAAATATTTATTGTAATTTTTACGATTTTATTACACAGAATAAACTGCAAATAAAGCATGGTATTCTATGGTGGTCTGTTACAATCATATTTAGGTCCGGTGACGTCACACTGCCTTAATACATATAATTCAAACTTTGTATGCACTTTCCAATGCTCGATTCAAGCTTAAGGTGTGTATACTTTGAGTTTCAACACATACTCACTGTTCCAATGTGCATGTTTCACCAAAATATGGGAAATTAAATGGAAGATTCAAATTGACTTGACACTTGTGAGTTATAATCTCCCAGATTTTGGTGAAACATACACATTAGAACAGTGAGTCTGTGTTGAAACTCAAAGTATACACACCTTAAGCTTGAATAAAGCATTGGAAAGTGCATACACAGTTTGAAATATATGTATTAAGGCAGTGTGTCGTCACTGGACCTAAATATGATTACAACAGACCACCATAGAATACCATACTTTATTTGCAGTTTACTCTGTGTAATAAAATCGTAAAAAATACATTAAATATTTTGCCACACTGTTTGCAATGGTCTTTCATTTGATGGAAACTTTATTTGATGGTTTACGATCACTTTAAAATCTATACAGTCGATACGAATATGTTTCACTGTGAGATCGTCGTGGCATGGAATACACCTTGGGACTGTCTCTTTTTCAGTAACTGTTCGTGAGTTAATCGTGTGTGGCCGATTCTACATCGCCTGATCATGGCTTGATCGAAACGTTTTTGGCTGTTCAGATGAGTTTAGCCTACAGTTTTTTTTAACTCCTGAAGTGTTTTTATTATTCACAGCATCCCATAAAGATTGAAACATATTTCTCACATAAGTACAGATAGAGGGCTTGTCTCTCCACACAGTTTCTCTTTATGTGTCACCAATATTGTCATGAGACGGTTCATATTAATTGCTGTTGAAGATTTGAATAAAAACTCACGGATTGTCCGCTGGACACAGTATATTATCCATTGAAACCACTGATGATTTTCCAATAATAGAGAAGAATAGCAACTCCGAGTAGAGATGACAAGTTCATTTTGTATATATCGCTATTAGTTATAGCATCTTCAGCAGTGAACAAAGTTGAAGAACTACTCGGAGTTGCTTTCCTTCTCTACAGTATATATTACATTCTCGAAAATATGATATGCTGATTCATTTGTATCTTTGTACCTTCAGCGATATGGAGCTGACGTCATCAACACAGTATTGCTGTCAACTGTTAAACTCTTTTTGATTTGGGCGAATTAATACTGAGAGAAGGTTGCTTACTAAAATGTATATATTCCATATATGTATTCCGTTGAACTGATAACAATGCCAAATAACTTTTTAGGGAAAAGCGCCAAGAGCCTAGTCCGTCATTCAATACCCAGCCGTCGTCCATCAACGAAATTTCGAATTGGAGAGATGGTGGGAAAAATTGACGTCTGGCGACTAAATAGAAACCATATGACTCTACAGGAATGCTTCCCTTGGCACCTCACATTGACGCCGAGAATACGGTGGATTCTCGGACGTAGCCTTTGTATCTCAGCCGCGCTTTCCCTAAAGACCTATTTCGTGTGACATATGTATTAGCACCAGAGTAACAAACAAACAAACAATCATAATATATATAAAGTTGCTAGTTTCCGGTAAGATATGTTTGTGAAATAATGTCTTGTGGTGTTGATTAAAATCGCTACGCTTTACACAGGATCTGACAAGTGCTAGTAGACGAGATATATATACGCCAACTGCCTGTTCCTTTATGTTCATAGAACATTAGTCCCATTTTACACAGGATCTACCAAATGCTACTAGACGAGATATGTATACGCTATATGTGTGTCCAATTATGTCCATGCTATTAGAGAGCTTCTTGAAATTGGGGGATACTAGGAACTGGCATAAGGCATTCCAAACAGAGTAGCATGGTGCGCCGCCGTGTTGAAACCCTTAGGAAGTCCATGCCAAACAGTTTGGAACTCGGCAGACAAAGGATGGCTTATGCCATAACACGCAGCAACATGGGGGATTGGCCTAACTGGAACTCTAATCCATCCAGATCAGAACACCAAACTGGGCATGGTGTATCCCATTTGAACAACCGGCATAACCCATCCCTACCAGGGAACTCAGTTCTTAATTTCAAGAAGCTCCCTTACTGCTCCGAATGTGATAGGTTGCGATGTCAGGACAGGTAATCTGTCACAGTGTCGTAAACTTGAAGAGAGGGAAAGGCTGCTTCGCTTTTATAGAGATATAGGTCTGAATATAATGTGCCATTAGGGTTATCTGTTGTATTCTACAAATCCATGAAGATGGATTCATGGATAAATCTGAAGGCCGACCACAAGATGGTCCTATCTGCATTGGAACAGTACGTTATTGATTGGTCTAAGCGAGAAAAAGTTGAACCTACAGTACTCGCTGATTGGCTGGACCTCACCAAGAGCAAGGTCGTTGAAACAATCCGCCATATTGACAGAAGTACTCTTCCCCAAGCAAAACAAGTACTGAGAAACCTCATTCGCAAGAAGTTCTAGCAAATCTCCAGAGTAAATTCGTCATAGTCCCAGCAGACAAAGCTCCGAATAATATAATATTCATATGCAAATATTACTATTACCAGGTGCTGGTTAAAGAATTGAGTGTAGACATATCTTCATCAAATACGTCTACTTACTCCCAAACTGCATTTACTCTGGAAGATTTATTTAACAATCACAAAAAGTTTCTCAGGGAAAGAGGTATTTGTCTTCCAACCAATCATAACGACATACCAAAAATATACTGGACTCCCAAAATGCATAAATCACCATACAAAGCTAGATTCATAGCTGGTTCTAGAAGCTGCACCACCAATCTTCTTTCAACCCTATTGACGAGGGCCCTTCAGGAGGTAAAAGCATTTTGGGAAAGGTATTGCGCCACTATTTTCAAGAACTCTGGCGTTGAATGTATGTGGATATTGAAAACCTCAAAATGTCTTACGGAAGAACTTGATGCTAAAGGTCACATACCGTACAGACATGTATCCACATGGGATTTCTCGACTCTCTATACTATAATCCCTCATCAGGACCTTATTGACCGTCTAAGTTCATTAATAGTATCTGTGTTCAAGAAAACTGATCGTGGATATATTAATGTCGGAAGCCATAAAGCTTTCTTTAGCTCTACTACATACAAGAGATATCATTCATGGGATGTTTCTTTGTTTATAGAGTTGCTTGAATTTCTCATTAAAAATATCTATGTGAAATTTGGCAACACAATATATCAACAGCATATAGGTATTCCAATGGGTACTAATTGTGCACCCCTGTTGGCTGACCTGTATCTGTTCTCTTATGAATATGACTATATGCAGGCGCTTTCAAAAACCGATCCATTCAAAGCCCGTTCCTTCTCATTCACCAAACGCTATATAGACGATCTTCTCGCTGTGGATAATCGCTATATAAATGACGCAGTGAAGGATATATATCCACCTTCACTGGATTTGAAGGAAACTACAGATAGCTCTACAGGCACATCATATTTAGATCTCTATCTCTATAAAAATGAAGCGGGCATTCTCTCTCGTCGACTTTATGACAAAAGAGATGATTACAATTTCGACATCGTAAACTATCCCTTTCTTGACAGTAATATTCCAGTGGGACCTGCATATGGCGTATACATATCTCGCTTAGTAGCATTTGCTAGATCCTGTGTTAAATGTGACGATTTTAATCAACGTCACAAAACATTGTTGCAGAAACTTATAAAACAGGGCTATTCCACCAAGCGCCTCCACTCAAAGTTTCTCAAATTTGGCGATACATATCGCATGCTGATAGCAAAATACGAACGTAGCGTGCAAGATCTATGGCGCTACGTTTCGTAACTTGTGTCTAATTCCGCTTAACCCGGGGCTAGGGGCCGTATGAACCCATGTACTTGAAGAACCTCATGGTACTCATATGAACATGCACAATCAAAGCGTGACTGAGATACATCATTCTTAGATGACGACTTTACAACGAATATTATGGACTAAGAATACTGATCAGCGATACGGATTTGATATTTCTGGAACATCATGATGTCTTGCCGGCATCGTTGAAAACTGTTGACCGCTTCTCTCTTGCAGGAAACAAGCCTATGTTTATGTATACTATGATTGTCTTTTTGAATTAGGTGCTAATACTGTTATATGGAAAATGGAATAGGTCTTTGGATTATGGACGCGGATATTCTCTAATGGACGACGGCTGGATTATGAATGACGGACTAGACGCTTGTAATACAATTTTACCGGTCTTAGAATAGAGATGGACTAAGTGCCGTGATTTAGAAATCTAATTATTCACAGGAAGATGAGTTTGGCTTTACGATACAAGAAAAAAAATGCAAATTCGGCTTTCAGGTGACCTGTTATCGAACGCATAGAGTTTGCCTTTCAATAAAACTATCAATCTAACACAAAGATCATGTATGAGTGTTTTTGGTTATCATTCTCTTGTTTCTTTAACAGACGGTAGCACTTATGGCCTATTTATATTTATCTGGATTGTAAATGTATGGCATAAGTTTTTAGCTCTGATCTCATGGCATTTGCAGGATCATCAACAATCATACTAAATTAATGGTTGTTTTGTATCCTCGCGTGATATACACAGCATAGCATGGAGATAACATAGCGATATTCAATGTAACGTTTGTTAAACAACCGATTGCGATTTATATCATCCTACTATCGATTCAGTTACCGTTTCTCTGTTTGTTTGTTTGTTTGCTCGGACAACCACAGTTTTGTTCGCAATGTCCGGAAACTTCAAGACAGTGTTCAAGCCAGAGACACCATATTGATAAAGAAAACATTTCCCATGAGAATTTTGGGAGATACTAGTCATGAACTGACCGAGGGCACGATTTGCCAGCCCGAGACGTGGAATGTTGAGGGCCGACAAGGGAGTCCAGATGGCAGTTCACAACTCGTATCGCTCCATGAAATTCTTGCCTACCATATTTTATCAATATCTGTGGAATTCCATTGTGCATTGTTTGGCAAGAGTTTGTGGACGCGTAAATTCTTTAGTGGACAACATATGAACATTAAATTCTTGTATTCATATCACTGAGGTCAGTTATCAATTTACTAGACGGAAAACACATTCATGATATGCCTCCAATATATGTATGTATAGCCACGACGGCGGGGCTCCATCGACTGTTATACAATCGGTAGCCGTAGCTCCCGATCGCCAAATTCAAGCATACTGTACATTTACTTTACTTAATTGGTCGATTATTTCTCTCTTTTTCCCGACAAATTTTGCGCGTCCCGTTTCTTCGAAACTGCTTAACCAGTGAATTAGATACTTAATATGGTAACTAGGAACTAAAGAACTACAGAAATACCTTTATCTTCGAAAGGACCCAATTGTTCATGGTACTGGTGTCCGATCCCGAAATCCAGGTATACCGTGTATTTAGGGCTCCAGGAACCTACTATAATCGGCCTATTATTATTTTAAACCGATGGACTGATGAAAATAGAAACCTGATGTGGTAATTAGGAACAAACAGAACTACCTTTCATCTTCGAAGAGTGCCAATTGTCGGTCATACGGCAGCCCTGGCGGTCATATTGGATTTATGTAATTGTTTTATTTAACAAAACATCTTCTCGTTCGAAAGCGCTGATCCAATTGATGCAAATCCTAGCATAAAAATAGGCTACTGGGTCGAACAATTTCAGGATATCTGTGTAGATTTGCTCTGAAAAACAGCATGGTCGCAATCGAGCAATCAAAATTAACCGATTTTTTTTATTCGGATTATCAAATCATCATAGGGATGATTTTTTGTTCTTTTAATGTTTTAAATTGACTCCTTGTTCGTACGCCGTCATCTTTTCCCAGAACCTTTGTATGTTGCGTTTAATTGAACGGAGAGAATGGCTTGATATATGTAAGGATCACGAATATTGAGGTTTCGAGGTTGAAAGTATCTCCGTTACGGAAAAATTTCATAGGTAGGTGCTGGATGAACTGTAAGCATAACCACAATAGTCGTTTATCCCATTGGTTGAATTGTTTGACGGCCAAGCAAAAAGCTGTCCTTCTCTCGAACAGTTTACCGATTGCTGTGTAAAATTACATACGACGTTGGATCATATCAGGGTGACAGTGAAACGTTGCTTCGAAAACTGTTAACGTTGTCCGATGCCTCACCTAGCAAACGACATGGTGTCTGCACTTGCCAGTTGCTTGGGATCCGGTATTTTCGCTTGCGGCTATATTTCCATTTATTTCGTTGGGTCACTTTTTCAGTCACTTTGAATGATGCTTGAGTGGATAACGACAAGTCTGAATGACCTTGAGACTGCTTACATGTACATCACTCGCTTTCACGGCTCGGGAATAACTCGGTTAAAATGGAAATAGGCAGACGAAGAAAACAATTTTAATCGCATGCGGTCTGATTATGACATCAGTGATACTGGCCCGCCGTTTGTTCGCCTCATGGCGGATATCACCGCTATCTGAGTCGATCTCTCTGGTTGCTGACAGATAATAATTCCATGTATCGAATTACCAGTGATGATGTTTTTCCCCGGAGTACGCTGGCGACGAAATAGAACAGACAGACCAAAAAAAAATGCATTGTAATTGCGTAGAACTTTACCAAAGATAAATTGATGTATATGACAACTCATACATAACTCCCGTAACTGAGGGTGTGATCACTCTATCAATGCTCTTTCAAAGACTACCCTAAAACAATTAATAATGTGTAGCGAATCCCACGAGATATATGGAGTGAGCGAGACTACACTGAAACCATTTTGTTTATTTAATGATATTTTAATTTCTATCCCGGGAGATTGATCTTCCGGCAAAATAAGTATATTCAAGATTAATTACTTGATCTAACCGAGCCCATGACCGACGGATTCAAGCGGCACCATTGAAGTGTTGTCTTTATTACAGTAGAGCAGAAAGACATCGAGACAATGACAAATCACAACTGACAAAAAGCTACATCAAGATTTCGTTTGTTCCGCATGGTAAAAAAAAGTATCAGTAGAAATAATGTTACAATTTTCCTCTATGTAATTTGGTTATTTCAGAGCTTACTCTATTCGTTCTTGAAAAACGTTAGATGTCTTGTAGGGTATGTTCAATTACTTGTGTGCGTTTAATCGCTGGAGAATAATTTCGATTGTAGATGTGTCTGAAAGGATTAGTTTTATAATCTTCTGACTACCACATAATAGCCAAACCCAGGCATGGAGAACAAACCTACTTCAGAGTTAATCAACCGACTGGTAAGGAAAGGGGGAACTGACGGATATTAGGAGATCTATGGTACCATATTATTCAGCTCGCAAGATGAAACATTAGCCCATAACATTTGACCTGCTATCTGCCGTCACTGTTTGAATATATGAAGACAATATCTCCTATTAAACGTACAATTCGCTTAAATCATTTCGCGTTACCACCGTCTTACATTTTGTCCGTGATAATCGGAGTAATTCGAGGTGTATCTCGGAATTTCCCGCGAGATGTGCTCACATTGACTGGAACTATGCCAGATTCGATTCCACCTGACGAATACTTGACAGAAATGATTTGGGTTTTATTTTCACATTTCCCTCATATCGGATGAAATGGTGTTTCTCAGGGCAATGATGGCATAACACTGATCTTCGTTCTTTCCCAAGCAGAACAATGTATTTTATCCTTAAATGTCTCATGGAGTTTTGAACTGAAGGACAGGGTGATATTCAACGGATTGCCTGGGTTGCTTTGCATATTCCATTTTCTTAACCAGTTTGGTTGTCTTCCATTCACTGGGTTAGGTGTGGGCATGATAACAGTTAAATGACCTTACCGATCCGCCGTCTGTCGCCATTGGATTTACCCAAATTGTCTCAGATTATTTTCTGAGTGCGAATTGTTGGTCCTAATTTCCTAAAACTGCCTACAAAGACATATCTCAGATGAACTATGCCGCATAAGTATCGGGAAAACGGAATTATTTTGGAAATTTTGTCTAACATTTCTAAAACCGTAATATCGCTTTTTCGTGTGTAAAATGAGACCTTTTAGGTTAATCATCAGACGTACTAAACCGATATTTCTGTGATTTTAATTTGATTAACTCTTCGTGTCATCCCAAGATTTTTACAGCAAAAGTTCAGATGACATAAGAATGATAGTGAACGCCTACATTCCAGCTTACATCTTACCAGAGGTGTATATTATGATTTGATAGCAGAGGTGTTGATTCCTTCGTAAACAGTCCACTATTTTTGTTGTTAAAAATTACATTGAAAAGAAAGTCGCATTTCAAGATATGTATATAAAATTTTCATGCAACACACCAAAGCAAACACTCCGAATTGAATATAACGTAGGGCAAATCATTAATATATATTAAATTCTTGATGAGACTGATAATTGAGCCTTTACAAACACCCGAGGGGACAATACACCATTTAAAGAATGTCATTAATATTTAACCATACTAAAATGGAAACGTATTCCATAGCATTTACATTAGGAATTTAAATAGAGTGGCACACTGAGTTAAATCCTTTCTTAAAATCGGCATCGATAGCGTGATCCTCACATGTCTTATCAATAAATGATGACCTGCTATGTTAAAACATCCTAAATTTGTAACACATGAGCGGTTTGGCGTTTTTCGGAGTGATGAAATTTCTTAGATTAACGAGTATTAACAAGTGTTTCACTCATTTTTTCTGGTAATGGAAGGAACGATACAGGACGATAATTCTCTACGTTTTCTTTGTCACACGATTTACTACTGTGTTGACATTTGCCTTCTTCCGAGTTTCTGGGATTACACCAGATTTCAATAATATATTGAACAATTTAAATAGAGGTACGTTCATCTGCACGTTCTTTGATGAAAATTCCTGGTATTTTCTCATATCAACATGATTTGTAGGGGTCGAGAGATGAATAGTAAGAGTGAACCTTCTCTAAAGTACATGTAATATCACATGGCGAAGCATGTTAGGCATGTCGTTATTTGATACAAAACTGAAGAACAAATTAAGCTGTTTTGCTAACTCTGCTGACTGTGATAATAGGATGACGGGGAACCTTTTCGGCGCTCCCCTATGATAAAGTTCCAGGCTCGTTTGGGGTTGTCCTGGACAGAGTCTGGTCTAACGATAGGCATTCAGATATTTGATCAATTCTGATCTTAGAGAATGTTTAGTAAAAACGTAGATGTAAAGAATGTGTAATTGGTTGTACGCGTTTACTCGTGGGGGATTAACTGGGACCGTGATCTCTCTAGTGGGGATAGTTTCATAATCTTCCTGCTACTCCCTAAATGGTTAAGTGTATAATAGTCCAGTTGCGAACATGGAGAATTGGCTGACACCAAAGTTCATCAACTCCAGAGTTACCCACCCGAGCTAACATTTGGCCATTTTTTCATCAGCTTTTTTCAATATGTGTGGACAATATTTCTTATCTAACGTCAGATCAACGTTATTACCACCTCACGTTTCTGGTATTCGCTAATAATTGCATTAATTCGATGTCTGCCCTGTAATTTCCCAAGGGATGTGTCCACAGTGGCTGGAATTTTACCAGATTTAACAACTCTGGGTGAAATCTTGATAAATCTGATTTGGATTTTATTTTTCACATGGCTCTTTCTCAGGGCAATGCTGACATAACACTGATCTCCTATCTTTCCCGAGCTGAATAATGTCTTTGCTTTTCATCTCAAATGCCCCGTGGAGCTTATATTGAGGGTAAGTTGATGTTCATTGCCTCGATTGCTTCTGGGTTTTTACTTTCTATGCTGAGATCCCATTTTGATTATTAAAATGTATTACAGAGGGAATTTCACTAAACGCAACATGGCCTACGAGCGTTTCGTTTGGTGTGCGGTTGTATAGCCTAATTCGGAAAGAGTTTTATCTTCGGAACTTCCGGTAAGTACCAAAGGTCGTCACAATTAGTTTAGTAATTAAATATTGTATTTTTCTAGAAAATTATCTTCCTTACGTACACGTATCTATTGTTTCATGTAAAAGACAAAAGAAACAGAATCCTTTTTTAAAACAAATATTCCAGAACAGTGTATCAATATATTATTCAAAATAATTGCGGGTATCTCTGAAAGTGAAACCGAAGTGACAAGTTCCCGGAAGGATCTTTTCGTACGTCTAACTTTGAAGAGTGACAGTTTATTAGGGGAAAGGTGGCAGGTATTCAGGGGAGATCAGACACTTTCCGGAAAGGGCTGCAAACGATAACGGAAATCAAATTAAAGGAAAAAGAGAACCGATTAACAAATGGCTGACCGAACCGATAATCGAAACGGTCACGATCTATACAAATGCTGATAAACGTTCAACAAACCGAAACCACAACCGAAACGAAAACCGAACCGCTAACTGAACGAACCGTAAATTGAATGTAATAAAACGAGAAACGGGACAAAAATCGAATCGATAACTGCAAACTAAATAACACCAAACGGAACGAAAGGGACATGAACTGTTTAACGGAATTCCCTTGTAGTTTGATGGCGATTAAATGGATGTAAAATACTTACACCTCATTCATATGCATGCAGCGGGTAGCTGCATCATCAAGGTTCAGTCGTCAAGTTTAACTTTCATTGGGCTATCGTGATCCACACCGAAGCTATTGATGATTGTCAAGGTAGACTGCTAAGCTAATACATGTACGTCACCTGCATAACTTTCTATGCGCAAATATGCAAAGTGCATTTGGCTGTAAGTAATGCAATATCACTGACTGGATGATTCTTGATATTTTGATTGTCATTCTTTAGCCATATATTATACTCAGAATATTCTTAAACAATTCTATCCCTAATTAATTTTTCAGAGCACGGACGGGAATCATATATCTTGATTAAATATGCCACATAAACCTCGGTAGAAAGGTTTATTAACGGACGTTCGACATGATTTGTTATTTCGAAATAATAAAATCTTATTAACTTTTCTTATGCGGAGATTTATGATGATGCTATATGTAGATGGGTACGTAGCATGTTATTTGACGGATCACCATCATCAATTTGATATGGAAATTGCGTCAATTCTTTCGATTCCATTTATAGTTCTAATCAGATCCGACAATCAGTTACCAGCCGATGTCTATGAAGAATTTCGCGTCCATTAGTTGACCGAAAGATCTAATTCATAAGTCAATAGTAGTCCCAAACTTAACACCGAATTTTCAAGTTGTTTTCCTGAATATTGTTTCTCCGTTCTCAGTTTGGAATGTTACTGTCCATATGAACATCATACAGATCTCTTGTTATACAATATTCATAGAACTCTCATACTGCCCCTAACCCAATATAAGCGGAATTAGACAAGTCACTATATCCTCATCGTGTTTTGTTATACGTGTGTGATATTTATCAGCATATTTGAGAAACCTTGAGTGAATTTGTTTTGTAGTACACCAATGTCGAATCAGATTCTGCAAAATTGTGCCCCGACGTGATATCTCGCACAACAAGGATTCAATAACGCTAATCTAGTCGTTCGTCATTTTGACCCTATGCACGTAATACCCGAATGGAGGATCATGGGAAAATTCAAAATGAGAAGAAAAGTGATGAAAACCAGAAAAGTGATGTTTTCGTCATTTTTCTTAAAAATTCCCGCTTTTCTTAGAGAGGAAGTGGGCAAAAGAATTCCACACCATAGTCTGGTGAGTTTCAACCCCTCTAGCTCGGGGGATACGAAAAAATATGTGGGGATGTCGAAATGCTACCTCTCCCACAGGCCTGGACAGGCCCCAAATCGCCCAGGCCAGATGGGGTTAAGTGTGTTGAAGGAGAGTGCCCTTTAATTGCGGCGACACAAAGGTTATTCTATGAAAATATCCCAACGAATTTGCATCTTTCTCCTCTCACTCGAAGCTATAGGAATTCTGACAGGCGGTGACATGAGCTGCATCCCCGCTGATATATTGACAGCCTTTCAGAATCCGGACTACAGTATATCGGGAGAAATCGAACCATATTTATTAGTCCTGGAATCTAGAATCCATGTCACCGATGTCAGCTATGACAAGCCTCATGATTATGTAATTCAAAAATATCTTGCAGTTCGTCATCCAATAGATTATGGCCCATTTCAATGTCTAAGATAATGAGATAACTTTTGAAATATTTTAGAGCGTACGTCTCTTTGAAAATGTTTGTTTTGGGGAAAAATCTCGTAATTTTCAGAAAATATGATTATCATAGCAACAGGTTATCCATGGCATTAATCCAGGAGTTAAATTATTATTACGCACTTTGCAGTAACAAGGGACTACACGATGCATATCCTTTGACAAAATCTGCCTAGCTGTTTAAGGAGCTACCAGACAAATCCAAGCACACGTCCACTGCACATGTCTCTGTGCATCTACCAAAAAATATGTGCAATCAAATAATAGTGAACGTAAAAGAGAAAATGTTAACTTCAAAGAAAACAGTTTTGAGAGGATTTCGGAATTGGATAATGTATTTCCCAAATTTTAAGACGATATTGCAACGCTGAAACGCCGCGAAATTGAGTTTCGTGAACTCAGGGGAATTTTTGAGGAAAATATTGATGCATTTTAGTAAACAGACATTTTAACTGTTTCATGAAAAAAACAAGCATCATCATCTCTCATTTGCATACAAAATTTGCACCAAACTCAAAATCTTTGAATTGCAATATCTAGAGACACATTGGGAATATTTTGATGAAATCAAATACTCAGAATAATTATTGTAACCACCCGTCTACCTTTAGGGAAATTCGATTTTTTTCATTTGGATTAATCTTTAGTACCTAATTAATTTATGCCGCTTAAGACAAACATATTTCTTATCATTGGACCACATTGGTCACATGGGCAACCTATATTATTCCGTATCCAGCCAGTGGAGCTGGTATACCATGAGATAGTAGGTCATCTTCACATGCATGCGACGATCATATGATCCATGGCAAACTTAAATCAATCAGACTGATTATATTTGAATTGTAACGCGCACTCACATCGAACACACAGATCTATCCGTCCGCCAGACAGATTTCGAATATGGTTGGCGCTAGTAGACAAAATTTCACAAATAGCCCTCGGGTTAATTCGATTTAGTCCTAGGGCTAAATCGACCAATTGTAATACATTTTCTAAACCCCGGATTATATTCATTTAGTTATCGGACTAAATGATTTAGCCCTCGGGTTGATTTGATCCAGTCCTGGACTGAATGATTTAACCCGCGGACAAGATGATTTAACCCGCGGACTAAATGCACTTAACCCTAGGTCTAATTCGATTCACTTAGGGCTAAATTGACCAATTATAATACATTTCCTAAACCTCGGGTTATATACATTTAGCTCTCATACTAAACGATGTAGCCCTCGGGCTTGAATATTTAACCCTCGGACTGAATGATTTAACCCGCGGGCTAGATGATTTAACTCGCGGACTAGATGATTTAGCACGAGGGCTGGATTATTTAGCCCGAGGTCTGGATTGTCCAATCAATTGTGCGTTTCTAGACCGCATATTTCACAAGCCTAGAGTTAGGCAAATTAACAAGCCTACACCAGTATTCCCGTTAATCTTGGCTTGTAGTGCCATGGGAATTCTGCCCAATTCTGCCCACACAGCAGCATTACATGCCTTTTTGTTCACTTCAAGGGTACACTTGCAAAACTTGGTATGAACGCTTTCAATTGGGGAACATTCATGAATATCTCAACAGCCCAAGTTTCGGAATTATATAAAAGAATTGGTTTGACCACGCTATCAAATATCTTTGTGTAACTGTAGTCCTGTATAACTACCAGGCCTGGTACATTAAAGCCTATAAGGGAGAAAATTACCGCCGTAAAACCGATGATAGCTTATCTAGCTGCTCTCAATGCAAAGCAAACACAAGCAGGATTTAACCCACAAATTCAGTATGTGTTTACACTTTACTGTTATCATGTCAAAGTGTTATTACTTGACAACGGGCAGTCATTTGGGGTCTGAGACTGACAGCCGAACAAATATGCAAGGATCAAAGTGAACAAACGCGCCAACTTTATACCACGTGGCCATCTTCTAATCTTGCTCTTGATTAATATGCGGTCTAGAAACGCACAATTGATTGGACGATCTAGCCCTCGGGCTAAATAATCCAGCCCTCGGACTAAATAATCTAGTCCGCGGGTTAAATCATTCAGTCCGAGGATTGATTCAATCACTCCGAGGGTTAAATATTCAAGCCCGAGGGCTAAATCGTTCAGTCCGAGTGCTAAATATATATAACCCGAGGTTTAGGAAATGTATCACAATTGGTCAATTTAGCCCTAACTAAATCGAATTAGACCTAGGATTAAATGCTTTTAGTCCGCGGATTAAATAATGCTATCGAAGATTAATTCAGTCAGTCTTAGGGGTTAAATATTCAAGCCCGAGGGCTGAATCGTTCAGTCCCAGAGCTAAATGAATGTAATCCGGGGTTTAGGAAATGTATTACGATTGGTCGATTTAGTCCTAGGATTAAATCGAATTAGCCCTAGGATTAAATCGAATTAGCCCGAGGGCTATTTGTGAAATTTTGTCCACTAGCGCCAACCATATTCGAACACAATCGGCAACGGAGTTTACTTGTGTGCAGAATAAATGTCGAGGCCGGCGCATTAAGGGAGGTCAAATGGTACGAATTGTGGTAGTGGTGATGATAATAGTCCAGTTCCTGCAATGCAGAATCTATTCTCAGCCTTATAGACGGTTATTGGGAGATATAGTTGTAAGATGATATTCCGCTCGAAAATTGAACATGAACCCATGATGAGCTAACATTTGATCTTCCGCTGCTCCTAATACATGTGGACAATATTTCATATGAAACATATACAATCCTCTTAAAGGGATCAAAATCATTTTGCGATACTACCTCATCGCACTTCTTGTCTTCGCTAGTAATTGGAGTAATTCGATGTCTGTCCTGTAATTTCTCACGGGATGTGCTCACAGTGGTTGGAATTATGCCAGATTTCTTTCCTCCAGGTTAATTCTTGGCGAAAATGATTTGGGTTTTATTTTTCACATCTCCATCATACCGAATGAAAGAATGTTTCTCAAGGCAATGATTGTGATTGTAAAATTACATTGATTTTCTCTCCTTCTAGAGCAAAATGATGCCTTTACCTCTTGTCTCGTCTTTAAATGCCCCCATGAAACCTTGAACAGAAGAACAATGTGATGTTCAGCGGATTGCCTCGGTGGCTTTAGGGTATTCCACTTTTATCTCCAGTTATATCACGACACTAGAGGAGACTATTGTGTCCGTGATTTTAGAGTATCGACCACAATGGCTGGTGTATTGTTACAAAAATCGAAACTGCGACAATGCAGTTCTGGCGAATCAGATCGACCCTTGCTTATATATCTCGACGTTGAGTGGGTCTTCGAAGGATTACTTGTTTCGGTAAGCTTTGACAATCTACCTGCAACGGAATTGGAATAGTGTACCATTTCAGACGCCCTATCATACTCTATATTAATCCATCGTCAATGGAAACGTTAAAGCTAATGAAAAGCTTTTTCTTTTCAAAACCATATCGATGGTAAACTTCTCGAATTTAAAGTCGTTTGCAATCAGATTTTAGTCATCCGTTTTTCCGTTTGATATGCTGCGATGCTATGTCGAACGTCACTCATTGACGTGAAATGCCAACGTATTGGTCCGTGCCGTCTGCCGAGTTGGTGGTGCCTTGGTCCAAGTACCATGTTTGTCAAATTTCAAAACATTCAGTTCAGTCGTTTATTCGGAGATGTTTTTGGAAATTAGGTCAATACAAGATGGCTGCCGAGGCGTTTGACTAATCGGCTTCTTGGGAGGCGGGCACAGTTCTGTAACTCTACCGCATATGTATGCCAAATCTGCTAAATACTTTTGGAGATCTCAGCGCGGACATTGACAGACAGGTTGCAAAATATCATATAAACAAAATATTCCTAAAGCACCCTATGATGATGAGGTTTAAAGAAAACAAACCCATTGATTTTTCCAAATAAAGAAAATATAAAATATTTGGAATGCCAAACAATTTAAAAGATGTGTCCATATGGTGCTAAAATCTACGCTCTTCAGTCCCTCTTTTCACTTACTTTGACGAATAAAACGGAAAATTTATATTTTCTTTAAATGTCATTTTCATTGGATTTAGTTTCAGGTCGAGCAATTTGATCTATGAAACTATGGATCGGGGGGTGAAGAAATTATTGAACAATCCAAGAGAAATAATGACCCTTTTCAATATTCAAATTTAGGTCTTGATATTCGATTAGAAATATTAATTAAGCTTCTGCTATTCAACATACATGTATCATCTGCAAAATAAATACTTTGACACTCCGTTCTACAGAAGTGAACATCAGTACATGTTTTGCTCTTTCTATATAGATGGTTAACTATTTCATTCTTAGGAAATATCATCTCATCTCACATGTTCGGCCACGCCTGCCCAGAGGTTGCTATGAGCGCGCAGAGAGTTCCGCTAACTCATCTTCTAACAGACGACAATAACATATAAGATGAGAAATCTGCGTTGAAACAATTAAACAACTATATCAAACTGTCGTGCCAGTCGCGCACATTGCGAAACCGATTAGCCTTCATTGTAATGATTCACGGGAGTATAATGAACCAACATAGCTCACATGGGAAGAGCTACTCCACATCAATTATCATTTCTATGTAATAAAACTAGTTGCGCATAAATTAAGTTTTGAGTATTACACATGGGTCGGCATAACTCCACGGATTGGAGGGTCGTGGTTTCAATTTTCACAGATGGTTACATTATTCTTCTTCTCCAAAAATATTTCAAAATATAAAAACCGCTTGGGGACTAAGCTAAACTCAAGCCAATGTCATTTCTGTACGTTAAACAACATAATTTTGCGAAAGTTTGTGAGTCTTCTGAAACGTCATAGTTGAGTTGGTTGTTATGATGCATGATCTGTAAATCCATATCAGTTATTATTTCATCAATAATTATAATGCTTTACTGCTTTACTTGTTCACTTCTTACCAATTTGTAAATAATCTAGATTGGATACATAAAATGTTTACCGGGTACTAGAAATAGTCAACTTATTTTCCTGCTTACTAAGACAGTCCTCTATGCATTGTATGTAAATTAGTTGAACCACTGACAAAGCTGTGGTTCATCATCTTTGGTATATAAGCACTTCAAGGATCTCAAAACTTATATACATGCTGTTCAGTAAAACTAACTGTAGCTGAAGTCTGACTGACATATACTTTGCTGCAGAAAAGAACGTAAGAGGATTCCGGGTATACCATAAGACGGTAGGATGTTTGCTTACAAATGAAACTATCCTCGTGAAATTTGGTTCATATGTTTGATTTCTGCAAGAAATTTAAGATGATTGGTTGACCCGACGTGAGGGATGATAATGTACTAGGAAAGGTGGAGGAGGGGTCGGTTTTTAAATTTAATTCAAACCATAGACATCAAAAAGAATTGACACTAAAAACGTTTTTTTATATAAATAATAAATTCTCTATTTCAAATTACACCGATCTGATAAAGAAATGTTACGTTTCACTGTGGTAAAGGCGTAGGAAAATAGCTTCTAGATGTAGATCTAATATGTTCAATTACGAGCGTCTGTTCCGTCATTCATAATTCAGCCGTCGTCTATTAAAGAATATACGCGTCCATAATCGAAAGACCTATTCCATATTCCATATAACAGTATTAGCACCAAATTCAAATAGACAATCATAGTATACATACACATAGTTTCCTGCAAGAGAGAAGCGGTCGACATTTTCAATGATGCCGGCAAGACATCATGATGATGTTCCAAAAATATCAAATCCGTATCGCTGATCAGTATTCGTAAGCCATATGATATTCGTTGTAAAGTCGTCATCTAGAGAGTGATGCATCTCAGTCACGCTCTGACTGTGACTGTTCATATGAGCACCATGAGGATCAAACGTTTCAACATATGTGGAATAACCAAGTAAATACTGAAATGGGTTGCCATAGTCCCGTTCCTTCAAAACAGACTGCAGTTACCTCGTGGCGTAAGTTTGGATGTTCTCATTTTTTTCAAATTGGAGCGATATGCAAGAGGTGGGGAAAATTGACGACGTTTGGCGACTAAAAAGCAACCATATGACTCTACTGAAAAACATCGCTCGGCACCTAACATTCAAACCCGAGAATACGGTGAATTCTTGAACGTAGCCTTGGTATCTCAGCCGCGCTTTTATTGCAGGTATTCGTGTGGAGACTATGAAGTATCATAGTATATATGAATTGCATTGAAAAGAGGTTTCCCGAAATTTTGAAAAAGTGTCCAAAATTCGCGTCCTTGAGCCGTGGCAAGGTTCATAGAAGTGCATGCCAAAGAGAACGCCCGATTATTCAAAAGTGTTCACAAAACTTATGCGGGAACCATGGCAAACCCTATTGGAAATCACAAGAGCCAGGGTTCCGCATATGACAATTCTGCAATGGCGGGAGATTTCACGTCGCGTTCCTAGTCCTCCGTCTGATCAACGGAGGGAAAAATGAACTCGACAACCGACCAATCTGTTCACGAACGAAAATACAAGACTTCGACGGCGACGTGGTTTGCTCAAATTTGACTTATTGATATGTCGTCTGTAAACATATCCGTTTTGCAGCTGTGCCTTTGGCGTTGCTAGTTTGTTAGCGAGACACTTTGGTGAGAAACCCAGTTACGATCGTAACGCACAAAGCAACATTAACCCTACCTGGCCTGGGGGGGCCAAACTTTCTGCGCTATCTCCGGAACGACAAAAAATGGGGAGCTGAAACTCCGTGACTTTATAGTTTATCATATTGGAGTCATTTTAAGCCCATTTGCATAACCCCACGAGCAGAGGATCATGGCAAAATTCAAGATGGCGGCCACGTGGGCCTCAGAAAAGTGATGTTTCTGTCATATTTCTTCAAAAACTATTTTATTTCACATCACATTAATATTTACTAATTTATCATGCAGTTTTTGCGGAGAAATTGAAGGCGTAAGGAAAATAATTAGGCGGGGGGTGCATTTCGCCCCCTCCCCCCTCCCCCCCCCCAGGCCACAAGAGGTCACAAAAAGCCCAGGCCAGATAGGATTAAATGACAACAACGTGTTGCAAACATTTTATTTGGATTCAACAAGATTACCATATATATTTTTTGCTTCTCATTCGCATTATCATCCTGGGAATTAGCATAGGTAAATGATATGGCATCTGCACTGGATCACTGTTTAAATTCCAATGCGGCTAAATTGTCGGCGAAAGTTCATGACCTGTTCCCATAAACATTGAAGAATCAATATGGAGTTCTGTTAAAGTTGCCATTTTTTGCAATGTACCAATCATTGCTACCTGTAATAAACCTAGTTAAGTGAGACCTAGTTATCACTGACATCCATGATATGGTTATTCTCTTTGTTTTTTCGCATCATTGAAAACTGTTGACCGCTTCTCTCTTGCAGGAAACAAGCCTATGTTTATGTATACTATGATTGTCTTTTTGAATTTGGTGCTAATACTGTTATATGGAAAATGGAATACGTCTTTGGATTATGGACGCGCATATTCTCTAATGGACGACGGCTGGATTATGAATGACGGACTAGACGCTTGTAATCCACAAAGAAACATATCTCTGGATTAATAATCTCGTATAGGTCATAATACAACTGTTTCGCTTTGGCAATTTGACACGACTTGTTATTTCTGAAGCAGTAATCTGGCAATATTCTGCTTATGTGCGGATTGTTTAAAATTCCATCTAGTAGTAACCATAATTACATGTGCATGTATTGTCTGTACTAGATTATTTATTCTAAACATTCTCGCCGATATTTCGGAGTCAAGTTGTCATACATCTTTGCAATGTCACTCAGTATATGAACTCAATTATACTAATCTCATCCAAAAGTATCAACAAGATCCTTATAGCAGTTCCAAATTAATCACAAAATCAACAGATAGATGAGGGACTTGGGGGGTATTTTTTTGACGTCATGACGTCAAGGTTGCAAGTTATAACATTGGTAAATCAACGTCTTCGCGTGGCTCCAAAATAACGTGGTATTGTCTGCCTAATGCCAATGTATATATATAGTTAAATTGTGGTTTATCAGAGCCCCAAGCATAACAACTCTTCATTCCGAAAAAAGCTTATGGGCATCCCTTTTATTTGATAAATCTATCGAAGCTCTGGCATGCCAAGCATGACAGAATGCTATGATCTATCTAAAAGCTACTTAGAAATTTCTGATATATACAAGCGTTAACGTTGCCCGATATTTAGTTATTAGTGGTCATCCAGGGAAACATTAGAATGTTCATATGATAGCATTAGCATCAAAGAAAACATGATTGCAAAACAAAAGCAGCGACGATGACGCTATCGAGATATCATGGTGTTCCAAATCAGTATCCCTCACCAGTATACATTCTTACAAGTCATAAACCACTGAAATATGCCTTACCCAGTATCGCTGGAAGTGTACTCCCAATCCGTATCGCTGATCAGTATTCTTAAGCCATATGATATTCGTTGTAAAGTCGTCATCTAGAGAGTGATGCATCTCAGTCACGCTCTGACTGTGACTGTTCATATGAGCACCATGAGGATCTTGAAGTGCATGGGTTCATACGGCCCCTAGCCCCGGGTTAGCTATATGTGTAATTCCTTTGTGCACATGTGCAAAACGTTTCAACATATTTGGAATAACCAATTAAATACTGAAATGGATTTCCATAGTCCCGTTCCTTCCAAAACAGACTGTAGTTACCTCGTGGAGTAAGCTTGGATGTTCTCATTTTTTTCAAATTGGAGCGATATGCAAGAGGTGGGAAAAATTGACGACGTTTGGCGACTAAAAAGCAACCATATGATTCTACAGAAAAACATCGCTCGGCACCTAACATCCAAACTCGAGAATACGGTGAATTCTCGAACGTAGCCTTAGCATCTCAGCCGTGCTTTTATTGCAGATATTCGTGTGGAGACTGAAGTATCCACACGGTCCCTAGCACCGGCTTAAGCGGAATTAGATATGACAGCTCGGGAGCTGTGATGTCAGATCAGCAAGGCCCATTGAATTGCATTGAAAAGAGGTTTCCCGAAATTTTGAAAAAGTGTCCAAAATTCGCGTCTGCGCTATCTCCGGAACGACAAAAAATGAAGAGCTGAAACTCCGTGACTTTATAGATTATCATATCAGAGTCATTTTGAGCCTGTTTGCATAGTCCCCCGAGCAGAAGATCATGGGAAAATTCAAGATGGTGGGCACGTGGGTGAAAAATGATGTTTCTTCAAAATTGCTGCTTTTTCGCGATGAAAAGCGGGCAAAAACTATTTTGTTTCACATCACATTAATATTTACTAACTTATCATGCAGTTTTTGCGGAGAAATTGCATAAATAAACAATTCGGAAATCTGACTGAAAAATCGACCCAAAAATGCCGTTTTTGAAAATGACGTCACTGTGACGTCATCAAAGCGGCCATCTTGGATTTGTTTTACATTTTCTGGTAAAACTTGACTCAAGGGTATAGTGTGGTAAGTTTCAGCTCCCTAGCTGAAATCGTAAGGAAAATAGTTAGGTGGGGGGGGGGGGGCAGATCGGATTACGTCATGACGTCAATGTTGCAAGTTATAACATTGGTCAATCAACGTCTTTGCGTGGCTCCAAAATAACGAGGTATTGTCTGCCTAATGCCAATGTATATATATAGTTAAATTGTGGTTTATCAGAGCCTCAAGCATAACAACTCTTCATTCCGAAAAAGGCTTATGGGCATCCCTTTTATTTGATAGATCTATCGAAGCTCTGGCATGCCAAGCATGACAGAGTGCTATGATCTATCTAAAAGCTACTTAGAAATTTCTGATATACAAGCGTTAACGTTGTCCGATATTTAATTATTAGTGGTCATCCAGGGAAACATTTTAGCGTCCCAAAACACGTTTCATAGAAAATAATAGAGTGTTCATATGATAGCATTAGCACCAAAGAAAACATGATTGCAAATAAAAAGCAGCGACGATGACGCTATCGAGATATCATGGTGTTCCAAATCAGTATCCCTCACCAGTATACATTCTTACAAGTCATAAACCACTGAAATATGCCTTACCCAGTATCGCTGGAAGTGTACTCCCATTTATTATCTTATCAATATCAATGGTGGTTTATGACCTACAACCATACATGTATGTATTTCAAGGGTCAGAGATATACAACAATCTGCGTCTTCAGGAAATATAATACCATCAAAAATCATTAAAGTATGTCAAGATATAGCGTATTTTCGGTTGTATCGTCCAGTGAACATAATCGAAACCTCTCAAGATCGGCTTTTCTTGAAACTCAACTACTTAGATAAAGGACTGGACATCATTAATTTACCTCGAATTCTGAATGATCCAGAGGTACGCAACGCTGTACCAAACTATTTTAAGTTCACAGAACCTCCTTGCATTCCATATAAGTATACTAAATCTATAGCCACCAAAATATTCAATTACTCCAATGCTGTCCAGGAGTTTGACTGGAACTTATACACGTCAGGAGGCTATAGTTGTGATTGTGAATCGTCGAACTTTATCTATACACCATGCAAACATATTGTGACTGGTGACCTTGATGTGGTGAGTGATAAGGATCTGAAATTACTCCTGATGAAGGGACCTAAATATAGAGCCAAGAAGAATAAATTTGAAGGCCGACCAGAAGATAGTCCTGTCTGCATTGGAACATTACGTTATTGATTGGTCTAAGCGAGAAAAAGTTGAACCTGCAGTACTCGCTGATTGGCTGGACCTCACCAAGAGCAAGGTCGTTGAAACAATCCGCCATATTGACAGAAGTACTCTTCCCCAAGCAAAACAAGTTCCGAGAAACCTCAATTCGCAAGAAGTTCTAGCAAATCTCCAGAGTAAATTCGTCATAGTCCCAGCAGACAAAGCTCCGAATAATATAATATTCATATGTAAATATTACTATTACCAGATGCTGGTTAAAGAATTGAGTGTAGACATATCTTCATCAAATACGTCTACTTACTCCCAAACTGCATTTACTCTGGAAGATGTATTTAACAATCACAAAAAGTTTCTCAGGGAAAGAGGTATTTGTCTGCCAACCAATCATAACGACATACCAAAAATATACTGGACTCCCAAAATGCATAAATCATCATACAAAGCTAGATTCATAGCTGGTTCTAGAAGCTGCACCACCAAGCTTCTTTCAACCCTATTGACGAGGGCCCTTCAGGCGGTAAAAGCATTTTGGGAAAGGTATTGCGCCACTATTTCTAAGAACTCTGGCGTTGAATGTATGTGGATATTGAAA